>OOFE01048108.1:0-17281 GCA_900323365.1 Monocentris japonica
TCTGACCATGTCCATCCCTTTATGACCACAGTGTACCCATCTTCTGATGGCTACTTCCAGCAGGATAATGCACCATGTCACAAAGCTCAAATCATCTCAAACTGGTTTCTTGAACATGACAATGAGATCACTGTACTCCAATGGCCTCCACAGTCACCAGATCTTAATCCAATAGAGCACCTTTGGGATGTGGTGGAACGGGAGATTCGCATCATGGATGTGCAGCCGACAAATCTGCAGCAACTGCGTGATGCTATCATGTCAATATGGACCAAAATTTCTGAGGAATGTTTCCAACACCTTGTTGAAAGTATGCCATGAAGAATTAAGGCAGTTCTGAAGGCAAAAGGGGGTCCAACCTGGTACTAGCAAGGTGTACCTAATAAAGTGGCCGGTGAGTGTATGTATTTAAGTAAATTTGTATATATTGGTAGATTTGAAAATGTGGAGTGCCAGCATCACTGTTCATTCATTGCTCCTTGTGCGCCTTTTTGTGCGCTTCTACTAAGCAAGTAATACATTTTCACTCTTTGCATTGAATTGGCTTCCAACCATTTCATTTTACAGCAAAATGGATGAAATGCATTTCTGAATGGACTTCATTTGGTTTCTGTGTGCATCCGCCAGGTGTCAGTGGAGGAGGGTCGTGAACTGGCCAGGCAGTTCCTGTGCCCCTTCTTTGAAACCTCTGCTGCCTTCCGTTACTACATTGATGAGGTGTTCACTGCCTTGGTCCGCCAGATTCGCCAGCGGGAAGCTGAGTTGGTTCGCAGCAGCGAAAGGAAGACCAGGAGAAGACATTCATTCTGGGGTCGTATGCGCTTCACCTTCCATAAAAAGCAGCACTCTGAGCACTGATGGTCAGAAGCATCATGAGATACACTGTCTTCCTACCAGAGAACTTTGGTAGCCACAATTTATACAACGCCATCAATTACTCTTTTTATCTGGGTTAAAACAGCAAGCAACTAACAATTATTATTAAATATTGTTAATATTTAACTGTGAGCTCAACCACTTGACTTAAGTAGTTTTATACAGCATTGACATACTGTCTGAAGCAACGATAGGCAACGATTTTACAGGATAGGTAGATAAGAAGTTCCGATTATATCTTTGTAGTGGTCTCGTGCAGCTACAAAGTTTGAACAGGCAAATTATGTATTTTTCGCTGCTTTGGCATTGCCTTTCATAACGTTACATCATTTTGATGAGATAACATAGCTAGCTAGCAAGTGCTAATTAGGTAGCATTAATTTAAAATACACAAACAGAAACTCAATAAAATTACTTCAGAGCTTACCGTTTTCCAAGGATCATTTTTGAGATGTTTATTCCTGGAGTCTTTCAAATAAAAGTTGTAGCGAATCGGGAATTTTTGGAAGGGCTGTAATCAAGTTCTCGTCCATTTTGCACTTGTTGACCATCCGGCCGTGTTTCCCTGGTCAGTTCTATCGGAAATTAATGGACTTCCAGTGGCTTGTTGCCATGTTGCTCGCAGTGTTAACGCAGTCAGTCTGGTGTTGGCTCGGCCTTTGCTGACTGAGATATAGAGAATTAGTCCAGGTTAATTAGTGCAGGTGGACCGTGTTGCCTGGCCGGATCGACCAACGATCAGTTCCCACCTTCCACAACGTCATATGGGAAAGACAATAGATATGAGCTTCCTGCTTGAAAATACTGTTCACATCAGCTTGCAGGTTGTAAACATTACTCAGGAACTTGGTGGTGAGGTTTTGCGATAGATTCCAATTTCTGTCTTTCTTAATTTTGAAATCACCAACATGGAAATCAATTTCATTAAAGCTGCACTAGGCAAGAATTTTTTAATCCAGCCATGTTATCAGCCTATATCAGTGTCCCATTCCGCCTAATTGGCACACTGTAGAGTCGCCCTATTTGCGCAAATGAAATTCTGTCGTCTGGTAAAGGAAATCTCCACACAGGTAGTGACTAATCAGAAATTAAAAGTGAAATCCAAAAGTGTTTCCTAAACAGTAGCAAGTGAGTGCTCCGTCCAGAGAAAGCTGGGTTCACCAATAATGCCGGAACCTGTTCTCATCGTTTGTCCAACCACAACCACTAAGCGTGACTCATTTATTACAGGATCTTTAGGTAATGACGTCCTTCAAACAGTTACCTCTCGCTGCCACTTGGGGCCACCAAACTGCAAAGTTGCCGAGTGCAGCTTGAAAGTATTTTGGAATTGTTTATTGTCTATCACACAAAAAGTCAGATGTAAAGGGTCGAATAATAGAACAAAGAGAAATTAAAAAACATTTACGTGAAACAATTAATTGTCAGCAAAACCCCAAGCCTGTGGAGAAACTCCACGTCTACTCCAAGTCACTTAATTTCCACCTGATGCAAATGCAGCAATAGGGCTACATCAGGAACAATGTGTTTGTGAATCCACACAAGGCTGCCTCAGTGTATTGTCCATACGCAATGAAAGTAAATGTATTTTCAAAATGTGAACATAAATTGGGGACATGCATCAGAGAAATCCCTAATGTAATACTAGCAGCTTTGAGACCACAACTTGTTGACAAGTAATCCATGAGTTTTCTCTCTAATGGGATCACAGTTTGTTACCTCTGCCTTCACAAAAAATGAAATGTTGTAAATGAGATTAATAATTTGCCATTTAGCATAAAAATGCCATGCATTTTTCCTGTGATGATGGTGTGCCCCCAATCCAATAAGGTGACCTTATTGACGTTGCATATTCAGACAGTGGTAATTGTGAACAATGCAGTACTATTTTGTAAATGGGACACAGTGGTTTTGTGTGTAACATTGATCTTGAGGGTGTCAAATGATTTATACTTGATCCTAATAAGCTTATAACTGGTATAGAGGAATGTGGATTCCATCCATTTATATAGAACCAGGCTCAAAATTTTGGACCTCTTTACTTTTTGCACATTTTGTTGTGCTATTAAATGGAAAATGCACATATTTGGGACTTCATTGGCCTAAATCTACTATATTCTTCCAATAGCTATTAAAAAACGATTCTCTTATTAGAATTTTATCCCTTCAGATACATTTTCATTTCAAAATCTTTTCATTTTGATAGTGTACTTTGTGTAGATCTCAGATCATGTGTATACCTTGTAGCACAACAACATGCTGCACACAACCTTTTGATCTATATATATTGCCAATCACTGGATTCTTTTAGAATTTAATTCTATGGGGAAAGCTGTCATTTTTATTAGCATTTTGGTTGCCATTTTCTGCCCACAAATTTAGTTTGTTTTGCCTGTAGTGCTAGGTGAAATAGGGTAATGTACTGTGAATGTGCTCCTCTATTGCTCCCTATAGGGAAATCCTCCTCCTGCCCTCCTCCTCAGGGTCAGCTACAGAATTGCACCACTGGGGCTGGAAGGGATTCAGTGTCTTGCTTAAGGACACCTCAGCAGTTGAAGTGTGGTCTTTTTAAACCACTCAGCTACCTAACACTCCAATCACAATGGGATTTCAAATGTGGCACAGCCTCATGATTTGCCTTTGTAGTACTTGTGTTGTAGACTGTTTTTCACCATTAGTGCCATACAATGGAAGCAGTATACTTGTTTTTGGCACATTTTTTCCTCTATGATCATTGTTATTTTCCTAATTTATTTTCTATCAACATGTAAAAATAAAGTGGATCTCCATGGGTGGGTGTCTTTTTTGCATGTAAATCACATTGAGCCTCATTCCAAAACTTTTCATAAAGTCTTCGTAAAATTTTTGTATTTATGTGCGTACGAAAATACCAACGCGGGATTCATGAAACATGCGAAAAACCTCGTCTTGTGCGTACCCCAGGTGTATCAGATGATGAATGCCAATCGTTCTTGAACTGGATGAGCATCAATTTGCATAGGTAAATGCCCTGTTCAACACTGTAAAGTGTTCTTTCTACAAGGCCACTGAAACATTTTGTTATTAATGAGGTTTGGCACTACTGTAATTGATTTTGCATAAAGAATAAGGCATTCCAAGTGTCTTCCCATATGTTTCCAAACACTTGTAGGTTTTGAACGTACAAACGAACAAATTCAGATAGGAACGAAAATGATGAATGAGACTGTTCGTAGAAGCATTACTTTACGATGAAATCTGATCTTACGCACGTTTTGTTAATGAGGCCCATTGACACTATGGAAAGATGTGCATTGGGATAGATTTATTCCTATTGTGATGACATGTATTTATTACTGTTAGGAAATTGTATCAGCATATTTGACACATTCACAATCAGTACATTCAGAGTAAATTCATATTAGTTCAAAAATCAGGGTTGAGTAGATAGAAATTACTGATTCTATGATTCCTCCTTGTGGCTATGATATGCAATCATGTAAGGAAGGGGATCCAAGTATATATACAGTATCTTTAGTTTTTGTAGCATATGAGAAACAAATTATTTAATTAATTAATTTGACATTGTTTAGCCATGAAATGTATCGGTTTTCTGCTGATCACAATATGGTGATTTAAAATTTTCCCTTTTTAGGTTAATACATTTTCCCAGGCAAATTAGTTGTTGCAATAAAAAGTCTGCAAAGGACTGTCTGGCCAAGAGCTTAATGGAAATGTTCAAAAACTAGGTTTTGACTCACAGCAAGTTTCATCATAATGTATCCATTAAAATGACCTTGTGACTGTTATGATCTATTGAATTCATCTACTGTATGTATTAAAATTACTGTGAATGGTGAAACCCTAAAAGTGCCATTGTTAAGCTATTATTAATACTTGTACCAATGCTTTACTTGCGGTAAAGTCAAATGTTTGCTATGAGAAAAATATTTGGAGGAGCTGCCGTTAACTATCTGCTGGACATTACATTACATTTTCACATCACGAGAACCCCAATTTAAGTTTTTTATTGAGATTTGATTGGAAGAATTGTTTGTATAGATAATTTTAATATTGGTACATCAGACACTGGTTTCATGAGAATAACTTTCTAATAAATGTCTTGTCTTTTATCAGGTTGTTCAGAAGGATGAAGCTGAACAGAGCTTGAGAGCTGTACAATTGCAGTGTTTGTCATCAGGAGGATCCTCTCCAGCCACCACATGACATTGGGATTGTTATTGAAGGTGTTGAAGTCCTTAATGAGTTGCCATCAATCGCACATGCATGTGCCATGTTATTTGGCCTCATCTATGCTCTTAACTTGAGCTATCCAAGTGAGCTCAAAGACACTTTTGAGTGTCAAGCAAAGAAAGACATTTGGATACAGAATATTTTTTGTTCTGTTTTATAGCTTGTATTCAAATACATTCCAGGATAATGGAAGGGGTCATTGTTGAATGTAAATAAGAGAGAGAAACAGATTTTAATTCAAAACTGGCCTTAATTTCTGATTTTCTCTGTTAACAGAATTCTTTCTGTGGTATAAATATTGTGGCACTGATATTAACACTGAAAATGTGAATAATGCTAAATTCACAATGACCAGCAATTCAGTAGTACTAGTAATGGTAATGTTTTTTCTTAAACTGACTTATCCACAAAAGACCAACCTTTGTTCATAGATTGCACCCCCAGCAATTGAACTGTATTTTTCCTTGGTTATTTTTTTTTGGTCTCTTGATCTTACATTTGTAATGGTTCAAAATAATGTGACATTCATACATTCTGGTTGTTTAAGGATAGCCAAGTTTTAACACTATTAGAAACTCTATTTTTCCACTTCTTAATGGCTATTACATTACATATCTCAAGTTTTAAATGAGAGATGTACAAACCAGTTTTACATGTTAAGATTTATGTGGTTAAGGTTTATACTTATGTTTTATTCCTGAAGTGTTGATGTGTAAAACACATACTGGCTAGCTTTACTGGCTGCAAAATTCATTGCGGGTTTTATTTTTTTTTTTTTTGATGTTTTTTTTTTCAGTACATAACAGAAAAGGTGATGCATATTTTAAAAAGACATCACAATAAACATTAAGGTATTTTGAAGAGAATATTCCTGTCTTTATTTATAATAAGTAAACTAAATTAAACATTGACTGTAACAAGATGTTTTTAGTTTCATCTAAAGTGAAAATTCTACTTTTATATTATAGCAAATGTAACTTTTGTTTATGGTAAAATTTAAGTTGTAAAAAAGCAAAAAATGTTATTATATTGACATTAAGTGACGTTTTGGCTTGTGACTAAAGAAAATATATTGATTAAGGTATAATTAAGTTATAGTTTGTACTGAATCAGAAATTTAACTTGAGAAAAGTTAATACAATTGCCTGCAACAAAATTAGAGTGATTTAATCAGTTTATTCAAAAGTAAAAACTATACTTAGATGTAATAGTAAATATTAGGTTTTTCCAAAATGAAAAAAATAAGTTGTAACAAAGTACAAAATGGGGTATGGTCTTTATAATAAATTATCTTTTAACATTGTGTGAATGTAAATTTTTGTCTTTAGCAAAAGAAGTTTTTTGATTGATATGAAAATTTAAGGTTTCAACCAAATCATAAATATAATTTGAGAAAAACTAATAAATTTAGGTGTAACAAATTAGAGTAATTTTTTTAAGTTGGTCCAAAGTACCATTTTTTTCAGTGTTGCGTTGGTGCTACTAGATCCCCTTTGGCGAGTAACCCCTGGATGCAGGCTGCAAGAAGAGAGCTTTCATTGGCTGAGCCGGATATCAAGATGCTCACTCAGAAGAGAGGAAGTTGGCAAAGTTATTCTAGCATGTTCCTGGTGAACAAGCAGCCAGCCACTTCCTGTTGCTCACATTAGGTTTGTAGGTGAACTGCTTATTAGCTAGCCAGACCACTCGCGTTTAAAACGCAAGTAGCTAAATATCAATGTAAGTTCAGTATCTTACATCTTTCTCCTTTCAAAAAAGGACATATGGTTATTAATTTCCTAGTTTTCTTCTTCACATTTAAACAAAGTGTTATTTAATTTCCAATGTGAAGTTCTTCTATGACCATCATCTGAAAAGAGCTTAATATCAATATAAATGGCTTTGTGGTCAGTAAGAAGAGCGGTGAGAATGCTAACAGAGATATTATTTGCATCTATAGAATTATAACTAACCAGAAGTCTATACATGATTGCCTGGAATGATCCTTGCAACACCAAGTAAATAATTTATCATTTATCATATCATTAATTTTTTCCTCCAAATATCTTTTAATGCCAAGTCTATCTGAAAAGAGTTTTAGATTTTGATTCAGGGAATTGAGTTGTCCTGGAGGCCATCTGTCGAGAAAATTTGATCATTCTCGGGTTCAGTATTATAGCCATAGATAATAATAATGACACTATCATAATCAATAACTAAACATAGATAATGGCCTGATGAATCACTATCTGAAAATAGAACATTACCACAGAAATTATTTTTCATACAAGCAACAGCAGCAGATCTCTCAGTCCCATGCGCTAACGAAATATCACTACCCCATTGTGACTTCCAAAAAGACACATCATCTTTGGTAGAACAAGATTCTTGGAAAAAAACAAAATCTGTTTTAAGCTGTTTTGTGAATAAAATAAAGCTTTACGTGCCATAAAGTCATAAAAGTGACCACAAGAAAATAAAAAACAAAAGTATTTATTTTTGAATTAAAATTAACCAGGGCAATGGCTGATAATCACCAGAATTTTGCAAATACACAGCACCCACAAAATGCCGAGGTAGGTAACAGGTAACCTACATCAAAGAATTTGATGCAAACTGAATGCCTCTAGGCCATCATCATCATTTCCCAACGCTATGAACTGTATCCATGACCACTGCCAGCCAGGACTTCTCCTCAGGTAAAATTGCTTGGCAAATGTTGATAGTTTCCAGTCGTATGTTTTCATTAGCTGACTCCTTGATGCCTGAAAGCCTCAAATTCCAACGCCTTCAGGATTCAGATTTGTCCATTCTTCTCTGGAGCATACTAACAGGCTCATTATGTCCAAAGTTTCTGTGCTTGAAAGTTGTGTTGATCATCCACCTGACTTTCAAGCACAGAAATGGCGTTGAACCTTGAATTAATTGAATTGATGACTAGTTTAGAATGTCAATAATGTTGGGGTTTGAAGTTTCTGGAGACAGGATGTTTGACTTTTTCTTAGCAGCAGGAGACTTGCTTGGTCCAGACAATCTTGGCCTCAACCAAAACTGACTTCACTCATGTCAATGGTCAGAGCCCGGTTGACGGTGTATACTTACATACATTACATTACAGTCATTTAGCAGACGCTTTAAGCCAAAGCGACTTACAAGGGTGATAGTTAACACTATGTGGGGATATAGCATATAATATAGTTCAGTGGCCTAAACTGGCCAAAATTCAAAAGAAGAATGACAAAAAAAGCTCTCGACACAATGGTGGCTGACCAATCAAACAACAGCAGGTGGGGCTACATGCATAGTCCTGTCCATTTGTGTAGTCACACCCCTGCATCCAGGAGTACTTGCCTTTGGCTGTGTATCAAATTTGATGTTGATTGGTCAAAAATTCAAAAGCCTTAGGGAAAAAACCCATGGAAATAGTGCAAATTACCAAAAAATAGTGTGGTGTACTATGGTGACCCTTGATGCAAATTTGTAGAGCAAAGACAGCTTGAAAAATGTTGTAAATTGCAATTGGTCATTTGGACTTATGTTGTAGAGGCCTTCCAAATTTGTAATTTTTCATCTTGAATTAAAGCACCCCCTACTGGCAAGTTGGAGTTTACTTTTGTTAGGAAGCATTTGCACACCAAGAGTTTTGTGGTGTGCAGTTTTGTGATAGGGCACACCCAAAAGCCTGTAGCCCGCCCATGCATACCAATCCTGACTAAACTTTAGATTTTGATGGTTTGGGACATTCAACTATGAGAAAGAATTTTTGACAAAACTGCCTTCTCACAGAACATATGTAATAAATCTACAATATGTTGTATTATACACTTCAGATTATTGCTCTGAATATTATTTATTGCCCCTTGATAGTTTGAAAAACGAGATTTAGCATTTACTATCACTTTAACATAAGATGAAACTTTATTGATCCCCATGAGGAAATTAGGCTGTTGCAGCAGCAAAAGTAAAATGATTCAGCAGGGAAAATTAAATCGAATATAAGCACACCTATAGAATATAAAAATAAAAATAGTAGAAAAAATAATAATAAACAATAAAATCAATAAATTAGACAACTGTGGGGTTATGGAAGCATATGCTGCAAATTCAATATGTTAAGTACACTGTAAAAGTGGGAAGTATGGGAAAGAAATTGATTTTTCTTTTTTTGTTTTTCTCTCAAAAAGAACACTATTATAATGAATAAATATGGGCAATACAAAAAATATAACAAAGAAAAGTAACACAGTTCCTGCTGCCAAGGCTAGAGAGGATAGCTGGTGTAGTGTAAATGTTTAGTTGTAAGTGTTTAATTTGATAATAAAAAATTGCTAAAAATGGGTAACTAAGGTAATAAAAAAATGTTGAATTAACTCCCTAGCAGTTATGACATATAAATGATTAATTAACATTCACTGATACAGTTGAATAATTTTGCAACATGAAACTTATGCCACTTATGCCAGTAGATTCATGTTTGATGCTGTTCATGTTCATTATGTACAGCCTGTTACCGCACGGCTGTTTCCAGGTCACTGCTAAGCCTCTCAAATCTTCTTTTCCCTCATTAGCCATCTTACCCACTCCTTTCCCTGCTGTTCTCATGATGTAGCCTACCCACGGCTTATTCTGCTAATTATAGTGTGATTTTTACACAGCACATTTGGAATCAATGTTTCATGCTAGAATTAGTGTGCAATCATAACCCAGAACGGCGTGAAATGACAAGGGAGTCATGTTTTCGGGGGAACAGAGAAACACCAAGATGAAGTGTGGTGGAGACTAAATAGGACTGGCTTTAGACTTTAAGCAGAGCCAAGAATGGACTGTCTCAACTAGGAAAATCCTCTACATGCGCAACTGTGTCGTCCACGTCAATATGGTTTTGAAAAATTCTGCAACAAGTGGTGGTTTGGTCTTGGAGATGTTTGAGCAGCTGGGATAGCCTGGAGAGTTTGGATGTGAAGGTCCATGCTGTGGTGCTGCTAGTTCTCGTAGAAGTGATTTGCTGTGCAGTGCACTTCATTACTGTGGTGACCTGTAAAATCTAAGGATTCAAGACTGAGATCCAGGAAAACATCAAATACCCAACAGGTATTAGCCTCAGATGCAGGCTACACATTGTAGACCAATTTTTTTTTATCAGCTTTGAGAAGAAACATTGAGCAGGTTTATTTGTTGTTCATAATGCATGGTTTATTAAGCATTGTTGTGCCCTCAAACATTATTGTTTAGCCTATTCAAATTCACAATGATTTTCAGTGTTCAGCTTTTCATTCCACGCCAAACACTAAAGCAGCTCATTTCAACCAGAGAGGGGGGGACTGATCATTGAACTCAGCTAGTGTTGTGTTTGGTTGTGAATGAAAATCTGCAAACTCTTGGGTCATGATGGCACATAAGTGAAAATCGTTGGCCTAACACACACCAGCAGAGAGCTACTGTTATCCTATACGTCATATAACTGTACGTCATATGCACAGTTTACTCTCCTGCAGACTTTTAAGCCAAAAGGCCTATGAGAAAAGTAGCCTAAATGTCCAAATGTCATACCTTGTTTGCACTCTCACAAAAGTCGTATGAATGTTATTGAACTTATTGGCTTACCTTTGCTTGACAATTAGTAACATTTTAGGATGCCAGCACCTTTCTTCATTTGTATAGTGTATATGTATGTATACAGGTAAATGCCAAGATAAAGGACAGACATACAGTGCCAGTCAAAAATTTTAGAATAATAGTAAAGTCATCAAATCTATGAAATAACACAAAAGGAATTATGCAGTGACCAAAAAAAATGTTAAACAAATCAAAACTTATATCTTATATTTTAAATTATTCAAAGTAGCCACCCTTTGGCATTAGGCATTAACAAGCAAAGAATTCCACAAATTAAATTAAAGGCACACAATCACTATGTGCCTTTAAAATGATGATTTTGATCATTGTGGTTCAACATTCTCCACAAGTTCTAAATTAAAACTACTTGTTGGGGGTGCATTTAAAAAATGCATTTTAATTTTTTTTTAAATTACAATTTTAGTTTTGAAAAGAAATTCATACATAGGCATCAACTTCACTATTTATATTTGTCTAAAACTAATTTCAAGCATTTAAGCATAAGCCTTTAGATCAAAATGTCTTTAAGATCATGAGAAACAGTCAGGTGTGTCCAAACGTTTGACTGGTACTGTATATTGAAAGGAAAGGAAATACATATATATTGAAGGTAGGTGCTTTCTCACAGCTGTAATGATGAAGCAGTTAATATCCCATCATGCTCGGAGTCTTTATTAGTCAATTACAGGCTTCCATAAACCAGAGACCTGTCGATGCTGTTGCAATTCCTACTGGTCGCCGATAGAGGTTACTTAATGCCCGTTTAATTTTGTTGTTTTCTTATCTAGCATATACATATTATGTGTATATCTGTGTGTGCTTTAATGTTGTTTTTATCATTATTTCAAATGGATAGCCTATATATAGTTTTAGCTAGAAACACAGAGAGTCAGACAACAGATACTTGAAAACTATGGTATTTATGATAGAGATTAAATCCCACACAAACAGACTAGTATGCAAATTTCTGTAAAGCAGCTGAATGCCCTGCAGGTGGAGACTATTGGCTGTTGGACCTTCAGATGGGAGGAGGCTCTGAGGTTTTGTTAGTGGGACAAGAAGGAGAAAACGCCGTTTTCCTCTGGAGATAACTGCGTTTTTCATTTACTGACCTCTTTTAACCAAAGCGGCGGAAAGAGAGACAGAAGTTAAAACAGCACTTACCTGTACGGCGGGAACAGGACAACGGAAACGGAACAATACTGTTGGAGGAAAACCAGCCATATAGAGATGTAAGATCGCTTTACCTGTCTCACATTTTCTTCTAACTCGTTATTCTACTTCAATATGAAGTTTGTGTTTGTGTTTCACAGAGATAGCGGCAGACTGCGTTATAGTCTTGCGTCCTCCCGTCGCGCAAACAAAAAGATATCGGTATTCACGAACACAAAGCATGTTCAGCGATGTGGAGCCACGTACATAACATGTAACGTTACGCGTCTTAACCTGCTGCACATCAGCCTGGCTTTCTGAGTTTGGATTGGCAAAGTCATCGAATAATATATTAGAGTGCTTTACAGAGCAGCAGCGTTTGAACACGTGAGCTGAACCCAAACAGCAGTGATTAACTAGCACGTTCACCACCCTGCGTACTTGTGGGATGTTGTCTTAGTTCTCATTTTCTTCTGCTGAGGTTGTGTTTTAAAATAAGTCATTCTGTTCCAGCTACACAGTGCAATTCAAATCGGTGGTTGTTGAATGATGTTACCTTTTGTAAGCTAGGTTTTGTAGGCTACTCTCTGATAACCATAGCTAGTATACCTCTGAGTTGAGCAAAAGTTGATGATTAGCCTACTTTGGTATTGTTGATCTAACACATTAAATACCCAGCCAACATGTGGGGCCCACATGGGTTTTACCTGGGTTATATGGGTTTCAGCTGGGTGTGAGCCTTTTGATGGGTTGTGTATGGGCTACCCTTTTAAGACCACCTCTAGTCTAGTGTGGGTCCCGCATGGGTCCTATTTAAAAAGGGGCCCATGTTGGGCCAGAGGATGATTGCTCACATGGGCCCCACTTAGTGACCCACATGGGCAGACACACTGGGCCTATATGGAGCCCATGGACAAATGTATATGGACCCTATCTGGGTTGTAAGTACCAGCCCATCACTAAGCAATGTGGGGACTACATGGACATGTTGGCTGGGTAGTAGTTCTACAATCGAGGTTACAGCATTAGCACCACCACAAATCTGGACATCTTTTTCAAAAGCCCTATTCAATCAACTCCTTGTAGGAGTAGGAATTATTGAAAATTCCACTCTAAAAAAATTGAACTGTTAAAAATAGCCATTGGTGTACCTTGCATTTCTGAGTGAACCTACATGAATGAATTTGCCATGGACTCTGGGTAATTTTGGACTCTTCCTGTAATTTTGTTTATGGCTAAGTGTACTGAGGTGGAGAAGAGATGCAATGCATGTCTCTGCTTTGATCTTGTGTACTTAAGTCCTGCGTCTGGTGTAGGTACATCAAAAACACTTCATCACAACTACAAATTGATGAGATCTAACAGTGTAAGAGGATGTGCGGGTGAATTTTCCTTTTAAGCCATAATTGATAAGAATCATCAGAATATTCTGGGCCATGTATGTGAAGTGGAGAGAAGGGTAGGCCTGTTCTGCTGGTGGAAAATTAGTTGGATGTAGGACTTGCAAGGCCGACACTTGCCATGTGTCTTTACTTTTGAAACCCAATCCACTGCTCAGTGTGCCTATGAACCCTGGCCTGGGGACAAGACTGTTGTGAGGTCATCTGAAGATGGAAATCTCTTTCATATACCCTAACAGAAATTGATTTTTTTTCTCTGATCTTGCTAAGCTGAGTGATATGTGAAAGAAGATAACCATCCATACAGACAGTATAGATGTGATGTTTTTTTGTTGGTAGCTTCAGGAAAAATCATTGTCTGAGGATCACTTGTCATTTCACCATTCCCACGGGGGGCCAGTTATTCTAGTATGAAGATTAATACAGAGCAGGCTTGTTAGCACAATATGCATCCTATCTGCTTTTTTCAAGTTGTACTTGATGTTCTGTAACATTTAATTTCCCGATGTCCCTTTTTTTTTTATACTGCACATTTATAGTTTAAAGTTTGGTTGTTCAGTTGATCATAAACTCACTTCCAGGTAAATTAAATTTTGCTTTCTGAAAAATGCAGATACGCTGATCATGACTGAGCAAAGTGTAACATAGGCCAGTTGTTTTTAATTTAGCAATGCTTTAGATCACTAACATTTATTGCTCAAATGTAATTATTAATTGGAAGAATAATTTTGCAGCTTCAACAACCTGGTGTAAAATAGTGGATTTCCTGACAATGAAAAACCTTCTATTCCCAGTATTGAACAAATTGTAACTTAGTAATACATTTGTCTAACATTGTAATTCCAGCTTTTAGGTAATAAGCAAAGTGATAATTAGAAACAGGCAATTCCTGTGAGAGCTTCGGTTCCCACCCATGGTCCATCAAGGGATGAGGAGTCTGCAGGTTTTCTTTCCAAGTAAACAGCACAGCAGCACATTTCACTGATTAACACCTTCAACCATAGAGGAGGCACTAATCAGTGACATCAGCTGCTGTAGAGATGATTGAGAACCACTATGTTAGAGGATTTTATTGTCATCAACAGCAACAAATCAGTCTATGTTTTCACGGACTACAAGATAACATAGGTCTAGATGTCAGTACCTCAAGGCTGGACTCTTGTCTTCAGTTGTCTAAACATAAGAATCTATTACTTGCTCAGCATTAAAGTACAGAGAAAAAGGACAGAATTCACCATTACAGTATCTGTACAGTTTGACATTTTCCTAAGCACTATTGTATTCCCTGGCCATCTAAACTGATGTGTAGAGTAGCATTGGGTAATTGGACAAATACATAGGAGATTGCCGATACACTGAATCCATTGCTGGTGAAAATTCCCTTCCTTAAATTCCCTTTTTTGTTAATTTAAATTGTGATAAAGTTGCTAGGGTGTTCCTCGCTGGTTGCTACGGTGAACTAGTCTGTTGTTAGGGTGTCCTAGGTGGTTGCTGGGGTGTCACAGTGTGGTTGCTAGGGTGTAGTAGGTGGTTCAAGGGTGTTTCGTTGTTTTTGCTAAGGTGTAACTAGGTGGTTACTATGGTGTATTAGGTGATTGGTAGGTGATTACTAGTACTACTAGTAGTAGTAATCACCTACCAATCACCTATAAAATTCCCTTCCTTATATTCTTATATAGTAGTAGTAGTAGTTGTAGCAGCAGTAGTAGTAGTAATGTAAAACTTAGTGTTGACTGAAAGCAGAACTTTTGGGCGACATTGCTCATCTGCAGCCAATCACATACTAGCGTTCCTATCTGTCACCTTTGGCTGTCACACCATCGGTTCCCACCCATGGTCCATCGAGGATGAGGAGTCTGCGGGTTTTCGTTCCAACTAAACAGCGCAGCAGCACATTTCACTGATTAACACCTTCAACTAGAGAGGAGGCACTAATCAGTGACATCAGCTGCTGTAGAGTTTGATTGGAATGAAAACCTGCAGAGTCTTGGACCTCAAGGGATCGTGATTGAGAACCACTATGTTAGAAGGTTTTATTGTCATCAACAGCAACAAATCAGTCTGTGTTTTAACAGTAAGGTTATCCTGATTGTGTTTTTTTTTTTTTTTCGAGGCTTATGTTATTTAGTCTTTAGACAGAATTTTATATCAAACTAAAGCACATTATCTAGTCTTTCAAAATACATTTGAGTATTTCAATAAGTTGTCAATAAGTTTTTTTGACAATATTTTTATTAGATATTGACATTGGAATAAAATATGAGGAAAAACAATTCCAGGCAAAATCTCAGCAAGCTGGGAGTGTGTTGTGTTGGTCTGTAGAAGGTGTGTCAAACCAGAGAGTATGCACGTTTTTGTTGGCGCTGATTAGTTCCTCCTCTCTGGTTTCGAGTGTGATAATCAGTGATATCACAGAAATTGACAGAAGCTTCTCACAATGGAGGCACCAAATGGACTACAAGATAACATAGGTCTAGTTGTCAGTACATAAAATCACATTTATTTGTATAGCCCTTAATCACCGTTACAGTCTCTAAGGGCTTCATAGTGCCCAACATGTGAAACAATAAATGGTTAGTACACGATATCCCCCCCAGCCTTGGACCCTCAAGAGAGGACAAGGAAAACCTCCCAAAAAACCTTTTAGGGAAAAATTGGGAAAAAAACTTGGGAGGGACGACTCAGAGAGGGATCCCCCCTACCAGGACGGTTGGGCGTGCAAACGGCAGCTGAGTTAGTGTCATCATAGGACTAGGGGACCACACATGCGCCAACACTGCCCAGATAGGAGAACGCAAATGCCCGCTCAGTCAGCATCGTCCTAGGAGTTGGGGACCATACAGATGCCAACTCTGCTGAGCTGCAGCCTGGAACAGATAGGAGACACACCCATACACGGACTCTCACTCACACAGACAAACATGACCAGCGTCAGTGGACAGGAACAGGTAGACGAAGAGAATAGAATATGTAGGCAGGATGCTAGTATCCATCGGCTGGAACCTGAGCTAGGATGAGCTAACTGGTCTAGCCTTACTCTGAGAAGAGACTGAGCCACTCCCTCAAGGCTGGTCAAATGATAAAGAGAATAAATGGGTTTTTAGCCTTGACTTAAAGACTTTGATAGAGCCTACCTCTCTAATTGAGGCAAGGCAGACTGTTCCAGAGATAGGAAGCCCAGTAAGAAAAGGCTCTGTTACCTGCAGTTTTCTTTTTGACTGCTGGGATAGACAGGTAGCCTGCGTCCTGTGATCTGAGGGCGCTTGGCGGTTTATATGGTTTAATCAGGACGGTGCCATGCCATGTAATGATTTATATGTAAATAAAAGCACCTTGAAGTCACACCTGGCCTGAATTGGTAGCCAGTGTAATGAGGATAGGATGGGCGTTATATGGTCGAATTTCCTAATTTTGTTCAGGATTCTGGCAGCAGCATTCTGGACCAGTTGTGGTTTTTTTAGTGCGCCCAGAGGGCAAGCCCGAAAAGAGGACATTGCAATAGTCGATTCTCGATGATACAAAGGCATCTACTAAAATTTCTGCGTTTGCCTCTGTTAGCATGGGTCGAATCTTGGCAATATTGCAAAGATGATAAAACGCTGTTTTAGTGGTCTCCTTAATATGCAACTTGAATGAGAGGGTAGGGTCGAATTTTACCCCAAGGTTTTTAACGTATGGGCTCTAGGAGATCCAACATTTGACCTCCGATAGGCAGGCCTCTAATTTTTGAAATTGGGTGTTATCGGTTGGTTTGACAGGTATGTAAATTTGGGTGTCATCGCCATAACAGTGGAAGTTAATGCCAAATTTGCTAATGATGTCACTGAGTGGTAACATCTAAATGGAGAATAGTAGTGGTCCTAGGACAGAGCCTTGTGGCACACCAAGTCCAATTCCATATTGCAACACTCTGAGATCATGTTGTTGTAAAAGACGCGGTGCGCTCTATCGAGTAGATAGGACCTAAACCAAGAAAGTGCTGATCCCCAGATACCAATGTAATTTTCAAAACTGTTAAAGAGTAC
>OOFE01048122.1:0-12561 GCA_900323365.1 Monocentris japonica
ACGACAAATACTCAATAAGCTTTTATTAAGCTTTTATTTGCCTTTATCTTGTAATGTGACATGGTCCAAATCTTTTTAGGTCCAAATCTTTTGGGGCAGCAGGTTGGCCTAGCTACGATGCCCACCAACACTGCCAAAGTGCCCTTGAGCAAGGCACTTAACCCCCATCTGCTCCAGGCACACTGTCCAATAGCTGACACCTGCACTGTCCTCTGACCTAGAAAAGTGCATGTGTGTGTGGTGTGATGTGTGTATATCTAGTCAGAGGTACACAAAGAAACAAATTCACTGCATGTATGTGTGTTAGTGCCAAATAAAGTTGATTTCATCAACCAGTTCTTCTTCTATTTTTCATCTTAAAAGACAGAAAAAAAACATGTAGTCTGAGCCAGTCAGCTAGATGTTTTGTGTGTTGTGGTTTGTGTATGCAGGGTGCCGCCATGCATCAGGCTATAGGATTGGTGAAGCTTGCAAAGTACAGCTAATACACATATTGTCTCAAATGCATCATAAGGTATAATGCCCCCCCCACACACATTTTGAAGGTGAGGTGGTGAGACTGTTTGCTCCTTACAGTAGAAGGCCTCCAACAACTGTCCACTGGCCTTTCTCCGACCACCAGCTGCTAAGACAACACAGTGCACCATCTACACACATTCTGTAAGTGATCATATGGCAGACACAGTTGCAGCAAAAGGCATTGAAAGGCTTTATCCCAAGCTCAGACCATGGCTACACTGTGTGATATCTGCACAATACCCAAACTGGAATTGGACAAGCAACAATCTCTATCAGACCATTGCAGAGGAGTGTTGATTTGGAAGATGTAAGTATGTCATTAAATACTTTGGGATTGTTGTCATATCAAGCTAAAATTCAGGCATTTTTTAAGGTATTAAGATGGATAAATACTCCTCAAATAAAATGCCATGACAGTTTGACAGCTTAAACTATCTAAAATATTTTGAACTTCATATGGAGGCCCCTACATCTCCACAACAAGGACCTCTCACAAAATGTCTAATTTGTGACAAAGATATCCCTTAAATCAAATGAAGAATCACATGCTACATTGCTCAAGGTAGGGGTTACCAATTTTGCTGGTATTTTCTTGTTTGTTTTTTAACTGTGTGTGTTTGTGTTCCAGTCCAGAGGAGAGCAACAAGTGTGACAGTGGGACCAGCAGCAGCGGCCAACCTGTCCCAGAGGAGGCAGCCTGGGGCAAACCTAGAGAGCTGGCCAGTCAGGTTTGGACCTGGTATGTGTCCTGTGTTGTACTGGCAGCTTTGGCGCTCTGCGGCTGACCAGGTGGAACAGAGGGGAGGTGCGCCGGCCGGGAGATGACGCTGGAAATTGGTGGTCAAGCTTTTATGTTGCTGTGATGGAAATAAAGCGGCCTGCCGGCCCATGAACTCTCCACCCCCAATATCTGGTTATACGGTTACATATAATGTAAAACGATTGCAAACTTATGGAGAGAGTGTCATTGGAAAATCGTGAGTAGATTTTTTAGGACCCCAGAGATTGTTGCCAAAATGGACTCTAAGCAAACAAGTGCATGCTGGAGGGATTGTGTGGGCGGGTGTGTGTGTGGGTTTATGTCGAGTGCATGTGCAAATGTGTCAGGGGAGTACAATGTAATGGGAGGGAAGGTTAATTTGGACTGAGAAACAAGGGGGAGCGATTGGACTATAGTTAGGCAACTAAGCTGAAGTCTCCGTGTCACAAACGGCTGCACCAACAAGGATCATCAAGTTGAAAAAAAGTTCAGCTGCTTTCAAATGTTTAGTCCACACCCATGTAAACAAGATCCAATGACAAATACATAATAAATAGTTTAATCAATTAATATTTATCATCAACAACAAGAAACCTGCAAAATACATCGCTCATCTTTTATGTCCAGTATAAATTATCAATAGCAACCAGTCAATCTAATTTCTCAACATTATCTCTATTATACATTTAAACAGCAATTCCTGATTGATTTGATAGGCGGTGTATGGACTGATCAGACAGGCAATCAATCAGGATAGATCATTGATTAAACAGATCATGCATGTCCAGCTATGTATGAGATGGATTATTCATTATCACTGCTGTGCTGATGTGAAATTATATCTACCCCTGAAATCCAGAATTTCAGATAGCCTAGCAGACTTGTCTAAAAATGTCATGAACACAAATTAGAAATTTTATTATTTGGCCTTAATACCATAAATTGGAATCAAGAGGAACTTGGCACTCTGAAATTCAGGAGTCATTTTTAATGCTGACTTTACCTTTTCTGTTCAAGTAAGGATGCTTGATTTAGGACTAAAGGAGACTGGGCCTTCTGGTCATCCTTTAAGTTATTAGGATTATAACTTAGAATCATCAAGCCATGGTTGTTAGATTATTGAAGAAACAGGGTGTTAGGTCATGGCTGGTTGGTGTGTATGATCTTGGAGAGGAGACGTAGGTGATTAGCTGTTCTGACAGCCGTTTCAGTTTGCGCTGGAAGTTTCGTGGTGAGATGCTGGCCTCACAATGCAGAGGTAGTATTCTGTAGTCGACCTTGTGGGAAAGAGAGTAACACGTGGATATTAATGCTGTCTTAAAGTGCTCTCCACAAGCTCCTACTGCCAAGTTTATACGTTGCAGAGATGACCTGTTGCATATATTGGAAATAATGATAAAAAAAGGACCTTGTAACAAAAGTAGTTTTGATTGCCGTTTTACTTTAGAAATCAAGCAGCACCACAGCTACTTCATGCAGTAGCAGAATGATGAAGAGAAAATGCATATCAGGCATGCAGTTGTTTTAATGAATGTAATAAGCTGTTTAATACATCAGTTGTTGACACAGCTTCTATGCTTTCCGCCACATCTCCGCAACTTGGGTATCATGGAAAATTCCACTACGACCAGAGCCATAGCTAGACAGAGTTGGGCACCAGAGGAAATCATGTTGTCTCCACAATCCATGGCCATTGCTAGTTAACTGGTGATACTATGCAGGGATTACCTGATGATTTTGTAGCTAGGTGATCCTGGAAAACCCTGCCTAAGGAGCTTAGGCTACTAAAAACAGTGTCGTCTTTCAAATTTTCTTCCCTTCTCATTTACTTCCCTTCTAAAGTACTTCAGTAGGTTTTCGGTTTCTTTATTGCACTGAAAGTACACCCTCTGTCCCAAATAAATGTTTTTTGTTTGAATTAATTTTGCAGCACAAAAACTAAAACCACAAAAACTAAAGGGGGTGAAAAACTTTTTAATAGCCACTGACACCGACATGTCAGTGACAAAATAAAAAAATTAAAAACATTTTAAGAATAAAATAAAAAAATAATAAAAAAAATCTATCTACTGATCACTTACATGACATTTTTCGATTCTCTTGGCCAATTGACTGAAGACATCAAAGCGGTCAGAGGTCAGGTTCTTCAGGCCTTTAATAAAATAATCAGGAGAGCAACATCCCTATCGGAAAGACAAAGCAATGTTGAGTCAATGTTTTAACAATTCCAAACCTACTGTTTAGTATTAGAAAACTAAGTTCCCCCACTTTGACTCAATTTCCTGAAAATGACAACACACATCTCCTTGTTAATCTTAAGGGACGAAACATTTAGTATGTATCATTCATTTACTAGAGGACATTACACAAGCATTTTATTCTGCACTTGTTTTTTTATAGACAAAAAAATATTTTTTTACTTAAGAAATTAGGTACTTTTTACTGAAGTACAGTTGCAAGAAAAGGTCTGTGAACCCTTTTGAATTACCTGCATTCCTGCATAAGACTCCTAAATTATGGTCTGATCTTCATCTAAGGCATAACAATAGGGTTCACAAACTTTTTTTACATCAGTAATTTTATTTTCACAGTACTATTGACAGTGATATATCAGAAAAGTAAAACTACTTAGGTATGATGTTGTGTTGCTATTCCCACCCCTGCGTTTGGTTATACACATAATAACAACAGTTACAAATATGATTCTCTCTCTCTCTCTTTCTCTCTCTCTCTCTCACACACACACACACACAGATTGACAGTGACCCTCCTACTTACCCCTTGTGAGGTGCTGAGGTTAAGACACCGGCATTTTTTATCCTAAGGAGTTAAAATAAAATAAAAATGTTACTACACATTAAATGTGTTTTTTTTATTGGTAAATTAGCTCAGATTAATATAGTTAATTAGGTTATTCAGTCAACTCTCAAGTCTTTAATGGCCCTATTTTCGTGAATAAGGACAAAAGTTCTCGGCGCAAAAATCTCGGGCAAAAATCAGCAGCGGAGGGGTACCCGTTGTAAAACGGCTTGGATGGATACATTATCAGTAGGTGTGGTAGGGGGCTGGCGTCAATCATGGCCAATCAAACCAGCCCTTCTCGTTCCCTTTAAAATCAGTGCGCCAATTTTGCTGGTGTGTGCGACAGAGTTCAATGATGTAGCGTGGAGAGAGAACTTGAGAATGTGCGTGTCCGTGGAGCGGTGTGAAGCACTGCGTCTCCAGGATGCCACCAGCTGCAAAGAAGCTTGCGTACCTATTTTGCATGGTGCTAGTTGCGCAGGATTTAATCAAGGTTCCTACATTGGATGAGGCGTACACAATTACACGGCGCTTTGAAAATGCGCACCACATCCGGCAAATTAGAGGCTGCAGATGGAACGTACATACCTGACCTGTCCTGCGGTATGAATAGCAACTGATAGGTTGTGTAACTTGTGTTGCTGTGAAAAAACGTTTAAAAGTATAATAAGATGCTTCCTGTCCTAGGAGGGAATTCGAGGTGGATCAATGGTTACAAATGATGAATGAAAAATGAACGACTATAATAATAAATTCATCCACCAGCCAGCAAAATGACTTATGCAAGAACTAGTGCTGCAATAAAAACCACACTAAAGGCTAAAATTAGATCAGATGAGATATAGCAATGCAAAAAGGAAGTGGTGTCAATGTTCTTGTGCTGCTCTCTTCGGTGTATGCAGAGTATACTGATAAAAGGTTAGCGAGGCATAATACAGATTGCAAAACCTGACAATCTTAAATATGTCTTACAATGTTATTTTTCTATTCCCTTACAAAATGAAACAAAAAATGACTTTCACCTTGTTAGCAAATTCTCCATAACACACACCTATTTAACAGTACATGTCAAGAAATGTACAAAGTATTTATTTTTTTGTATTTTTACATCACAATTCCATTACTTTTACTTTCTGGGAAATGTCAGATCTTTAGTGGTTACTTTATGGTGTACTAGTAGGCGTACATAAAAATTCCAACCAATAATATCGTCATAGATGAGAAGATAGAAAACCTCCAAATTCACGACTTTCAAAGCGATAGAGTGGCAATGTGGTACGGTGCTGCATTTCGGGGTGTTCACCCGTAAAACCTCTGTTTCCACCATGGTTGCGTCCCAGTAGCAGGAATTTATTCATTTAGAAGAATCCAAATTTTGTGACAGCTCAAGATTATGCACAAAGCAACTTTGGAACACTTTTGAAGTCTGTCCCTGTTATGTCTTGTCCCAACATACTCTTTCAACCAAATATACATCAAATTATGGAAGCCACCATTGAAATGCCATTTCATTTTGCCTTGAAAATACTAATAGGGTGAGATAAATTCACTTCATCCAACGATAAAAAGTTAGAGCTGCAGATTGTATGAGTAGTGCTGGTGGCCACCAGCCAAATGCTGGTCAGGTCTATCTTTAAGTGTATCAATTCTGTTGACCATCTAACCATGAACCATTCAAGTCAGAAATTGCAAACCAAAAAAGCTGTTTTGGTGATAAGAAAATTTACTTTGAAAGAAAAAAAATGGATAGGAAAAGAAAAGATCGGGAAAGAAAGTGATGAAGCGAAGAAGTAGAGAAGGTGGTAGAGTGAAAGTGATGAGATTAACCGAGAGAGCAGCAGAGCTCATCAGAGGGAAAAAGAAGTAGTGAACTGACACAACAGTGGACTTACAGTGATGTGAGGTGAGATGCAGTCCTCAGAGCAGTTCTGTCAATCCACAAGAAGAACAAGAAACTAAATTAAAAAAAAAAACACACTAGTTGCATCCGCAACCAATCACAACTACAGGAAACATCAGTAACCAATCAAAAACAAGCAGACTGCTTCAGTTGTAGCACAATCAATAACTTTGACATTGTAACGCTGAAAACTAATGACACAGTTTCATAATAATAGTGAGTGTGCACTCTATAAACTCCAACACCCCATTTCTTTGTTGTAATTTTCAAGTCCTGTCCTGACAAAAGATAATAATAATAATTATTATTATTACTGCATTTTAAAAATCTCTGGCACAATATTACAAAAAATGGATGGCACTTTGGCCTCAGTCTTAGACATAGAACCAATAAGCAATGGAAATTATTCTATTTCATATGACATCAAAGGGTCACAAATGGAAACTCCAAGACGTGACAAGTCGAATGTCTTACGATACCATTGCCCAGCCTGCAAGCCTGCACAGCACTCTATGTCTGTCTGTGATGTTATGTAATGCACAGTACTTGACGTGTATGATGCGGTCTTACCGTCAGCATCTGTTCCATCTTCCTCACATCGATGGCAAACTCATTCATGCCCTTGCATCTCGGAGCAGAGGACGACTGGTGGACCAGCACACCTAGCAGCAGGGCCACCATCCAGGTGGAGGAAGAGAAGGAGGACTCAGCCATGGCAAACAGGTAGGTTAGGCTATAGGGCTCAGCTCACTATAAGAATGAATTGCTGTTCGACTGAGATGCACGCCTGTATTCGATACCTAAAGCCAGTAAATCTGGTTGTATGTGTTTGACTTCTTCCCAAGGGTTCGACAGTGGATGGGTTGCTGGTTGACAGCTTTTTAACACACCAGGGAGTGGCATTTTCAAACTATTGGGGAAGTCCCTGAACTTACTTTTAATGGTTTGATTATTTGTCACAGTAAAAGGTTTCCCACACAGGACACCATTACTCACAGGACTCCGACAATCTGTGCACTAATGCCAACCACGTATCAGTGAGATCTGCTTACTTATGACTGTCGCGGCATTTCCTCACTTCTACCATGACATGGCTGTCATGGTAGAAGCAACTTACAAAGTTGATATGCAGAAGGAAACAAGACATTTGTGTACACCATATGGTGGATGCTTTTACCAAAAGTGCCCTACTGGGGTCCCCCATGCTGAAAATGTATGGTGCATACATTTTCAGCATGGGGGACCCCACTGCGAAGCATAATTTATAGTTAACGGTTAATGTAAGAAAAAGCAGTACATGCTCTGTGCACCTAGGTGCATTACTATAAATAATATGATGATGATAAAACAAAGTTTCTGATGGATGCACTTCCTTAAAATACCGGCTTGTCCTCACTCAATCAAGGTAACATACCTTATCAAAATAAAGTCCAAAAGTGTGAACTTAGACAAACAAATGAAATAGCAAGGCAACTTCTTGCCCAGCGTCAGTTTTTAATCACTCTTAATTTCTATCCATAGATACTAATCAAGCTGCAGCCATCACTTTCTCCAGTGGTAGTGAGTTGTATTAAACTCCCAAACTCCCTTCACAATGTGCAAATGGTTTTATTCTGAAATGCAACAAACTATGAGCCTACGCCTTTGGGGGAAAAAAAAGTTACCTGATGTCCACTGCTCAATATTTGAAAATACAACTGATTCATACCATTAAATATGTTATTTTCTGTAAGCAAATATTTTACATTAGCTAATAACAATAATAACCCATAGTAAATTATACATTGATGCAATCATTTTGTAAAAGTGAGAGTGACATTTTCAACAGACGATCACTGACAATCAAACCAACTTGGCTTTGTGTGTCTGTGATCAGGGAATTTTATTTGAAATACAAGAACGACATATTCTAGTATTTCAAAATGAAGCTACTAATTCACATTTCTCAATAGTTTTTCATAGCTATTCTGAGTCCACTACTAAGAACTGTTTGTTTTCATCATTTATCAAAAACAAATTTTTTACCCAGTTGACTTAAAAGAATACATTATTTAGAAGTGATACAAACCAAAACTTTTAGATTTTGACAACTTTGACAATTGTTGTCACACCATATATTTCATTCATACATTAACACGTGTATGCTCCTAATGCACAATGTGAACTGTTTTGGTCTTTTAACAACTAATACCAGATATTGACTGAATTATTATGGTCCTCTACGCGTTATTGTTGCTACTGTTCGTGCTTTAACTTTGAAAAAGCACTTGAAACCAGCTAACACTAGTCTAGAACAGAAATTGTGGGATTGACATCAAAGCTGAAAGTGCAAAATAAGTTGACAAAGCACACAGCCATGTAACTAAATAGTTAAACTAAATAACAAAATTAATTTAATGTTGCAAAAGTGAATATAGCATGAATTATGATTACTGTGTTTATGCCATTTCCCATCTCTTTTCAGATGCATATAACAGTGACCGAGGCAGGAGGTGTGCCAGAGCAGAGTACTCTAGGTGCTCTAGGCTATTATAACAATTATATCCTAAGCCACACATACAAACATGCACAGGACAGCTGCCCACCAACTCACAACTAGAGGCCATCTACTGTGGCATATCAAAAATGCAGTGTCACACAAAGATAAGTAAAAGTAACTTATTGCACCCATGGGTACCAGGGTTGTTACCATTCTTTATATGCCATCTTGGCCTAGTTTACGATAGCTTGTCATAGTGTCATATTTCATATAAATGACTAGGAGTGTAGGTCAATGTAGAACATTATTTGAGATGTATATCCCTATTGACTTAATACAACAACAACAGCTAGCAAGCACCTAATATGTGCTAATGGACTTGTAGGAATAATTACTCAGTAATAGCACTATCACTGTAATGTGCTGTGTTACCTGCATCTGCAAAAATGCTCTGGTCATGACGGTACTGCCACAGAGCCGGGTGAGTGCCATAAGATGGCTACAGTAGGAGAACAGAGCTGTGCCACTATTACCTGTCCAAGAACAACTTAAAGGCTCATATTCAGTGGAGGCACATCCAAAGAGGAGGACATTAATACAGAAAATCACTTGCCCAGTGTGTCTGCATTGACGTCCGCAATGGCATATGGGCAGTGCAGCACACCAAGAGGGTCTTTGTGCCTCACTCAGGGTCAGAATCACCATGTGAACTTGAGGAGCACACCCAGCTTCATCAACTTGCTCTCTGCACTGGGTTACCCTCCAGTTCTGAGCGTATATCACTGACCAAGTATTGCAAACGTGCAGTCACAGAACTGTATTTTAGAGAAGAAACTCGGGCCAACATGGTAGCCACCAAATGGTTTGGGGAAGCAAAAGAGAAAAGAGCTTCTGAAAAGGAAGAGGGCAACTCTTTCCCTGCATGTTCCATTGTCTGTGGAACTGAGGTTTCAGGACAACAGCCACTGCCACTAGATTTCAGCTTATGAGCCTTATGGAAGTTGAGTTATGGCTGCATGCATGACAACACCTGAAATTGGACAGGACAAGCTTAAGGTAATGGTGGATTACCTGTACGCCAGCAAGAAACCTCCTGCACAAATGCTGAAGAATCCTCCCCTGGGTACATTCCCCAAAAGCCTTTTCCCGACAGTATTGATTTATGTGTAATTTTCTTTCCTCTTGTTCAGATGTGACCTTGTAAGTCAGAAGGTGCCCACAGTGTGATCTGATGTATCGTTAGCAGGATTGGAGAGATGATTTTAACAATACAATTCTGTTAACTTAATTTTTGTCTTTACCTTAAGGCAGTCCCTTCAGGTGGGTTTAATTTCTGAAGGCATTCCCTTCAGGTGGGTTTAATTTATGAAGTATAATTTTTTTGTAGAACGTTGCCTCCATCAGCAGAATGCTTGGCACTCTGGGAGAGACTCTGGGTACCCCGTTTCCCACAAGCAACTCCGCTTTCTATCACTTTAAGGTTCTGTCATCTGAAGAATATACATTCCCTTGTTCAAACTGTGGCCATCATCCACTAATTGTAATTATGGACCAGCTGTCAAAAGTAAAGTCATGGGGCCTCAACGTCTTTCAAACTGATGCAGGAACAACAAAAATGTGCGTTACTTCTGCATGCCGTCAAATGGTGGCGACTTGGGACTCCACATTGGAACCACATTTACTATATTTTAATATGAGATTTCAATAAGGTGATTACAATGGGGCTTCTGGGGGTGGGGTATCTAGGAAGTCCACTGTTACATTATAGTAGCTCATGAAGGTGTATTCACCGGGAAGTGATACTTGGCGTCCACTAACATTGGTGCCAACCATGTCTGGCTCACGTGACTATTTTTGCCACCAAACACATCAACTACCTTTGAAAGAGGCATATGTATGATAGAAAAAGTGAATTTCATGAATCTATTTCATATTTCTTGCTCTTTTTCATTTGCTATACTAGATTCTTTGCATTTCATCGAAAAAAAATATCCGAAATGTCATTGGAATTGCAACTAATCAACACCCTGTTGAAAGAGTAGAGCCCATCCTTAATCAGAGAACTTTTGTGGCCACCCCTGCAAGTGAGACTTAATATCTGCATGCAATTACTATATGTCTGTCATTTACCTTGTATATAAGTGCAGTTAACATTATATTCTTCGGTGCTAATGCATCAACAACCTTGAAGTTCATAGTGAGGCCCTACCTGGTGCCAATAGTAAACCTTTATTGTTGTCCATTTTATATAGAGTTCTTGTATTCAAGCACAATTGGATTGAGATCCAGTGACTATTCCCCAGGCATTCTGAAGCGCTTCTCAGCAGAGATGTATGTTAGACTATATTGAAAGTCGCAAAAAATACTTACTATTACACTATTTGATTGAATTGTTGAGTGCATAAAATGATAGCTGTTAAGATAATGTGTGTAAAATAAAAATGTGTGCAGAAAATAAGAGTATCTTACTTTGGAGCACAGTAGCCAGACTGGTCAGTATCGGGCGGTTTTACCATTGGGCAACAGTAGGTGATTGCCTGAGGCCTGGCCGGCAGCAAGAGGGCCCCACAAAAAACAAAAATAACAAGCACTAACAGCCATAACATTAAAACCACCTGCCTAATATTGTGTAGGTCCCCCTCATACCACCAAAACAGCTCTGACCCGTCGAGGCATGGACTCCACAAGACCTCTGAAGGTGTCCTGTGGTATCTGGCACCAAGACGTTAGCAGCAGATCCTTTAAGTCCTGTAAGTTGCGAGGTGGGGCCTCCATGGATTGAGATCTGGGGAATTTGGAGGCCAAGTCAACACCTTGAAATCTTTGTCATGTTCCTCAAACCATTCCTGAACAATTTTTGCAGTGTGGCATTATCCTGCTGAAAGAGGCCACTGCCATGAAGGGGTGTACTTGGTCTGCAACAATGTTTAGGTAGATGGTACGTGTCAAAGTAACATCCCCATGAATGCCAGGACCCAAGGTTTCCCAGCAGAACATTGCCCAGAGTATCACACTGCCTCAGCCGGCTTGCCTTCTTCCCACAGTGCATCCTAGTGCCATCTGTACCATCACAATTGGCCCTTGTCAAAGTCGCTCAGATCCTTACGCTTGCCCATTTTTCCTGCTTCCAACACATCAACTTGAAGAACTGACTGTTCACTTGCTTCCCAATATATCCCACCCCTTGACAGGTGCCATTGTAACGAGATAATCAATGTTTATTCACTTCACCTGTCAGTGTTTTTAATGTTATGGCTGATCGGTGTATACAGTGTTGAAATCTGTCTTTCAATGCATTTTATTGCAACAGTTTCAGCTGATAGCTTGTAGCTGTTGCTAAGTTATGAAAATAAATCAATTTCAAAATGTACATAGAAAACGTTAAAGTTAAATACAGGTGTACAGTGTATTGGATGATGGAGTAGCAAATAAACTGTCCCAAATGTCCTCCGCTGTCCCTCAGTTCCTCCTCTCCTCCACTCCATTCCTCCATTTGTCTCCTCCTCCACTCCACTCCTCCTCCTTACTTTGGAGAAAGGAGTGAAAAAGCTTTGGGATCCACCCAGAGTGCGCTAGCGCACTGAGGAGAGACAGCTGCCTGCCGACGCTTGTTTGTCCTACCAAATCTGCTCTCTAGTCACGTTTTAGAATGAAACTGGTTTCATTCTTATTCAAAGTTGTGTTATTCTCACTTTCTTCACTCAAGTCAGTAAATACGGAACAAATCGCGTTCCGCATTGACTCATGAAGGAAAGCAACATCTTTTTCTTCATCAAGGAATGACTCCGTATTATACAGGATGGGTGGCAACACAGCTATGTCTCCTATGTTTTGCTCTGCAAGGAACGTGCAGTGTGATATGCCTCACGACAAATACTCAATAAGCTTTTATTAAGCTTTTATTTGCCTTTATCTTGTAATGTGACATGGTCCAAATCTTTTTAGGTCCAAATCTTTTGGGGCAGCAGGTTGGCCTAGCAGTTAGAGAGACCAACCCATCACCGGAGGGTCACTGGCTCGATCCCCGGCACCACCACGAGGGTGTATTCCAGCTGTGAGCTGGGGATAGGAAAATGACTGGTGTCACAGCTACGATGCCCA
>OOFE01048142.1:0-10980 GCA_900323365.1 Monocentris japonica
ACCAGGATGCACTATGGGAAGAAGGCAAGCCGGCGGAGGCAGTGTGATGCTCTGGGCAATGTTCTGCTGGGTCCTGGGTGCTGGCATTCATGTGGCTGTTACTTTGACATGTAACACCTACCTCAACATTGTTGCAGACCAAGTACACCCCTTCATGGCAACGGTATTCCCTGATGGCAGTGGCCTCTTTCAGCAGGATAATGTGCCCTGCCACACTGCAAAAATTGTTCAGGAATGGTTTGAGGAACATGACAAAGAGTTCAAGGTGTTGACTTGGCCTCCAAATTCCCCAGATCTCGATCCGATCAAGCATCTGTGGGATGTGCTGGAAAAACAAGTCTGATCCATGGAGGCCCCACCTTGCAACTTACAGGACTTGAAGGATCTGCTGCTAACGTCTTGGTGCCAGATACCACAGGACACCTTCAGAGGTCTTGTGGAGTCCATGCATCGACGGGTCAGAGCTGTTTTGGCGGCACGAGGGGGACCTACACAATATTAGGCAGGTGGTTTTAATGTTATGGCTGATCGGTGTATATACACACAGACATATACATACACACACATGCATGCAAACACACAGCGATCAACTCTTTTTCTCACTCTCTCTCCCTCACACACACACACACACACACACACACAGTGGGAAGTTTTTCAACTTTGGTTCAAATGAGGACCCTGTAATCAAAGTGAACAATCAGACAGGTCCAGACAGCACAGACCTGCCACAGTAGGAACATTGGGTGAATACCAAACCAGAGACATTAACTGCATCCGAAAGTGCCTTAAATATCTCCAGCGTACCTGCTTATTACATTATTGAGGTAATTACTTATCAGACACGTTGGGGATGGCACATGGAGAGAACAGATGGGAAAGAGCAACCAGTGTTCGCATGGTGCAGGGCAAACACACAGGCGGTTTGGAGACAGAGGCAAAAGCAGACAGACAGAACAATAGCGAGACACCCAAAAACACCCAAAGCAACAGCACATTGACACTCATGAGACATATATATAATAATTTGTTGTTTGTTGTTTGTTATGGATACACTAAATTAAATATATACATATAGATACATTACAGAATGAGTGTCAGTGTGTTGACATGCTTTAGGTGCTTTTGGGATGTGGGGTGTCGCACACCCAAGCAAACAAGACATAGGTAGCTCTCTTTTGGTCAGAATCGCAGATCGGTGTGATGGAAAAAGATGGGGAAATAGGGTGCAGGTTGAAAATGGATGCAGATAAGTTTAAGTGAATTTTTAACAAAATGATAACATATTTACAGACTGGATCCTCTACATTTTAGAAATATAGAACCATCAGCTAATATTTTTTTACAATGATAGGTAGCATTTTGGAATAGAGATATTTATATACAAGTGGTTTGACACATTGAAATGCTAGAGGAGCAAGTTCAGTGATCAGGGCACAGGTAAGCAGGGGAGAGGAGAGGGAGAGGAAGAACCTTGTTGAATAAAAGGACATAATGCTTTACCAGGGGAGGAGAGGAAATGAGAGGAGTGGCGCTAAATGAGAGGGTGTGAGTGAGGCGTTAGTGGTTAAAGAGGGAGAGAGAGTGGAAACGGGGAAATCCAGGCTTTACCTCCCAGAAGACAGGGGAGTGGAGAGTAGAGAGAGGGTGAGGGAAAGAGAGAGAGAACAAGATAGGAGGAGTGTGAGATGGAGAGAGGAAAGAAGAAAGGAAGTGAGTACAGACCAATGGAGAAATGGATGGAGAGAACCATAAAGGGAAAGAGAGAAAGAGAAGGAGAGAACAGGTCAATGAGAAGTCAATGAGAAGCTGACTCTTGACTGCTGAAGAGGGTCGTTGAGTACAAAATTTCTTGGCTTCAGCTGTTGCAGTGATTTCCATGCCCTGGTCCCCTCCTACTCCAGATACAATGAAAATTGTGTCTGAAAACAATGCCATCTGGAGAGACAGAGTGGGAAGAAACTTTGGAGTGGCCCAGTTTAACTGCATGGCAGCCAGGGAACTGTGTCAAGGATGTGATGTCTGGACAACAACTACAGACGAGGGCCTGTGTGTGTGAGGCCATGTTTCTTAAGAAGGGACACTGCCTGCCTGTGTTTCTTTTTGTCTGTCTGTTTTCATTTTTTATGAAAGTTGGTAGTAAACACTCAATCGCTATTCCATTAATTTCTTTCCTGACACCACACAGTGTCAACAACCAGAGGATTTGAACTCATGCTGTTAGCCTATACAGTATAGACTGTGTACTGCAAAAACCTTGCTTGTAATTGCTTTGTCTTTAGCTAATGTCAGCATGTTAGCTAGGTAACTGTCTTGTTGTTAACATACTGTATTTGATTTGCACATGGATGTATCTATGTGTCTCTGGTATAGCTGATGGTAGCCTATAATGGACAGTCACATTTTCACATTAGAACAAGTAAGCTAGCTAATCAGAGAAGAGATCCAACAGGAACATCCAGTGAAGAGTTAATGCAAAATAATACTGCTTTGTACTATGGGACAACCTGTACTGCTTTGGAGTAGACTAGGACCAGAGGGGCAAAGCCTAAGACAAGACAGTTTCCTGTGTCACAGTAACCTAAATTTGGAAACTAATCTACCATATCAGGCTTTTCATTTTTACTTATTCCATAACTGATAGGATCTACATCCATGACACCACAATCTTTCAGGTATCTCTCTTTTTCTTGCCTGGTTGTTACATACTTAGGCTTAATTTGTGCACAGAGAATTCACCACTGACTGTGTCTATAAAGTCTATAAAGTCATGTGCACTTTTCACCCGTTCTTAACCTGTATGGACATTTACTGCACTGTACCTATGCGTACATTTTAGCTAAGCCGGGTGTGAGTCACCTCACTCACTAATCAACATGAAGACCAACTTAGTTTAATGCAGCATCGTCACAATGATGCTGACGTATAAACCGGAACTCTGTCTTCCGCGCCTTTTTTCCTGGACTCCACATGGCTTTAACATCAGCTGCTCTGCCTCTCTCTCGCTTTCTCTCTCTCTCTCTCTCTCTCTACTACTTCCCTCCTTATCCTGCCTCTCCTCTCTTATCCTCTCCCCTCCTCCTCCTCTTCCCTCCTCTGTGTTTGTTTGTTCTCCTTTAGCTCCCAGGTGTTTTCCTGCGTGGTTCAATGTTCCGTTGAGAGGTGGTTAAGGCCCATATCCACTCTGACTCAGGTCCTCATGGCTTCCCTTAGCTGCAATACGCAGACAGACAGTACACGCATACGGTCACACACACTCTATGTACAAGCTGATAGATATGCAATGATACATGTATGCATATGCACACACGCACACACACACGTTTCATATTTACACACACACATACGTCACACACTCACACTTACCACCCCCCGCCCTGTCCCAGCTCCCTCACTCTTTCTCCCTCATCCAACAATAACACAACAAACCTTGCTTCCTGTGCGTGGGGGAACAATGGTAGGATAGCTTTGATGGCCAGAGGTAGTTTGTTGTAGGTACTCCCTTATCGGGCCCTGCCATCACCAGGTCAGCTATAGATCCTGACAGTATCCTATTCTATGGACCAGCTATATCCTTAACCATTGTCAGGATATCAGGGGGTGTATGGAAGTGCAATCGCACGCAGACAGTTTGGTGAAATAGCTCGTTGTTGTAGCTTGTATTTGCATCAAGTGATTTGAGGGACGTAAGACATTACGCTATTGTTAGCATAGGTTATGCATATCTCCTTGTTAGCTACAGTGACTTTATGGATTTTGTCTTTTTGTCTACTGACCCTTCAATCACAGAAGCTATAACCTGTCTTACTTTGTATAGTTTAAACTTTCCTATTGTCTATCCTACTATTTACAGTTTAGCTACTGTGCATCCTCAGTTGCTTTCTTAATAGCAGATTATCAGGGTGACAGACAGAAATCCAAAGATCCAGACCCAATTTCTCAAAAACAGAGCAATAAATTTGATATAATAAATAAATGGTGAGGAAGAGTGACAAGACAATGTACAATGTACAATGTACCTCATCTTCCTTGTTGATTTTGAACAACTCAAACTGCTAACCCTGATCTTATCATTAACGTGCTTCATAGGACACCAGGCCCTTGGCTGTGTATCTATGTTACTAAGGACTCACCTTTCATTCATTAAAATAGATAAGTACTCATGAGTTTCAACGAGTAAACCAAAAGACAAAATAAGCAAAACATAGTGTTAAAATATCACGATTGGCTTAAGTAATTTGTTTTGCAGTATAAAGTGCAAAGTGCAAAGTTTTCCTCAACAGCTGCTGTGAAAACCAAAAATGGTCTTTGGTCTTCATTCAAACAAACTTATTTTTATGGTTTCACTATTTAACTGTCATGAGATAAAATGCACTTGTTGGTTTGAGTGGTTCATTGGTTGTTCAAACAGAGTGGAGAGACAGGTGAACTGAGGTAGCATGTCATGAGTAAGTGAATCAGGAGACCAACTGTGTAAACAAGGAAGAGAGTATCAGGCCTCGGCTAATAAAACACAATGGACATCAGCTACACACATAGGTTGTAGAAGACACATACATGCAGGGAAACACACACGCACACACACACACACATGCACACACTTTCCCCATGCAGATCATAATTTCATATAGTATCTTATAGCGCACACGCACATAAATACACACATCATATAGGACATATTGACATCCACACACATCTACATGCCTACACACACGCACACATACACACACACTGGCAGACATGAACACCCTTACAGTTAAAGTTTTTAGCATTTAGGACAATAATCACATGCAGACTCATACTTACACACACAGCAATACACAAACCCATACTGATATAAACTCACAACAGCCAGTCACACACACACACAAACAAGCCAGATTGTTTGACAGAGTGTACAGAGGCGCGCTCTGATGTGTTACTCATAGATATCCTTCTGTTCTTCTCTTCTTCCTCTCCTCTCCCTCTGTTGTCTCACTCTCTCCATGTATATCAATGCTCCCATTTATTGGCTAAGCCACAGGCTTTACCGGGGTCAACACTGTGTTGGGATATCTGTTGCCCCTAGCAACATCTTCATCAGTCCACCCCCGCATCCTACGTGCAGCCCCTGTTCTTTTTGTCCATGTACTGTATATCCGACGTACGGTGTGTGTGTGTATGAGTGTGTGAATGACTGAGGACATTTTTGCAAAGTGAGGTTATTTTTCTTCAAGGGGGTAGTTTAAGATTAGGATGGATTAGATTTAGATTAGGGTAAAGGCTAAGGTTTAGGTTAGTTTAAGGTTAAGGTTTGGGTGTAGGGTTAAGGTACAGAAAGTACAAGGATGTGTGTGTGTGTGTGAGACATCTGTGAGTCTGTGTGTTTATGATTGCGTGTGTGTTCTGTGTGGGAGAGAGGAGCCGATGAGTCATAGCACACATACCACCAGGACACAACAGCTCCCCCTGTTGCCAGGGCAGGGGAAAACCCCGGCCGTGTGGGTGTATTGTCTGGAAGAATAGAGTTGAACGTGACATCATAGGGTGTCTTTCTCCTACACCAGTCATCGGTTGTGGAGGCCGGTGAATGGGAGAGGACAGAGAAAAATGGGTGACAACAGGTGGAGGCAGGATCATATATTTTCCTTGCTTTCTCATTGCTAGCTTTCTATCGCTGGCTCTCTTTGTTGAGTTGGAATTTTGACCTCCACCAAGGAGGGTATGTTTTCACCCCTGTTAGTCAGTCTGTCTGTCTGTCTTTCTTTCTGTCAGCAGGATGTCTCAGAAACGTATGAATGGATTTTTTAGTCATAATTATGAAACTATCAGAGATAAAGACTTGATCCCAAATCCTAAAGGTATGTTTGCAGGGTCAAGAAATCTATTAAGTTTTTTGAGTGGAACTTTAATGTACATCTCCTGGTATGCCATGAGGTAACCACTAAACTGTTTTCAAGGAAGTAAAAATAATGGGATTTTGATATAAAAATACAAGAAAATAAAAATTGTGAACATTTTATGCCAAATTAGCTACAATCATTTCATTGTGACTGATTTGGAATGATGTCAGTAAGTGGATTTGGAGGTTTACACTCTAATTTATCTTTGTCTTTCTTTCTCTCTATCTTTTTTTTGTTTCTGCCTGACATTTTTGTGTCTTTCGATATTCAGTCACTCTTCCTACTACTCTTATTTACTTTTTCTTTCTTTCTTTCTTTCTTTCTTTCTTTCTTTCTTTCTTTCTTTCTTTCTTTCTGTCTTTACCCAGGAGTTAGGGATCTATGTGTGTATGTACCAGTGAGAACACAGGTGAAAACAGAATCATTCAGTCTTTCTCTTTCTGTGGCTGGTTGAAGTAATACTTTGATAACCGCAGCTATCATCAGCTTTTAGCTGTCATGAATGCACCCCATTGTTAAAAGTCTCTTTTACTCTGTGGGATTTAGTAAAAGCATTGATTGAGATATGATACTGGGGAAGAAAATTCCTACTGTTGAATCTGTCTGCTCAATCTGATAGCTGTGTGTGTGTGTGTGTGTGTGTTTGTGTGCATTCGGACACCATAGTGACGCGTCTGTGAGATGATATTCATTCTTGGATGAAATAACGTCTTGTCTGTTTTGTTCTGTGATGTGGTAGCATCCACCACTGATGATATCACTCTTGATAAAAACATAATGACTCTAATTTCTTTGATGTCTTTTACTTATGTGGCTTTCTAGAATGTGTCTCTATGCATAACTGATTCTTCTAATCTTTTGAGCACAGTTAGGTGCTTGAGGTCTCTGACTATTGACGTCAGTATCATCATCAGTTTCTATATCGAAGAAAAAAGTAATCATTTTTTAGACTGTGTTTTTAGAATGTGTGCTTAATTACCGTGTGTACAACTGTTTCTTTTGATTTTTGTTGCAGGTTTATGGATTTGTTTGAGTCATATAAGTGGTTGTTGACATCACTCACTGTGGTTATTAATTTCAAGTTCAAGTTTCCTTCGTCCTGTGTGTTAAAAGGATGAAAAAAATACATAGCCCTCATCCAAGAATAGGGGAATTCACTGGAAAGGGTTTTTGTTTGAACTGTATTGTAGTGCATAAGGATGTGGAATGATTACACAAAATCTAAAACATCAAACATCAACATCTGTGTATTAAAGAGCATAAATGATTAGGAGCACATTTACTGCTTGTCATGTCATTGAATCTTTTTTAAGCATTGACTGACATCACCATAGAGTTTCACCATGTCTGGTCTCAAAGAGGAAACAGGTAGTTTATTCAATGCTGAGAATCCTGAACTGTCTTGTCAAGAGGTAGACCTTTGAATGTGTGATGTCGGCATCAGTGTGTGTTAGGGTTAGGGTTGTATGTCCTTGTGTGTGTGTGTGTGTGTGTGTGTGTGTGTGTGTATGGGTTTAATTGTAGCTGTCTGGCCTCGCAGCAAGCCTGTCCTGTCCACACACACACACACACACACACAGACACATACAAGGACATATAATACACACAAAAACTCATAAACGCACACACTCACCTACACGCATGCACATGTGCACACACGCAGCAGGGAAAGGAAACTGCAACACAATGATAAGGTCTGGGAACACAATGGGCTCAGCAGTGCGCACACAGAAGCCAAGACCAGTTTAGCTCTGAAAGGTCAACAAGCCTCTCCAGGCTTTCATTCAGTTCCCCTAGTTATTATTGTTCAACATTATAATGATTACTCTGATGGCCTTTATTTTGCAAATGTGGGAGCCATCCGGAAATACCAATGAAATATGAAAATGCAGGCCAGACCGGAGAGGAGAGGGGAAAAAAGGTTACTTATTTTGGATGGAGAACGTCTTTGACGTCAAGTTTCCCATGGCCTGGCCCAGCCTGGGATTTGGACTTGGATCTCTGGTGAGGTGCCAGTTTAACGGCCCTCAGTGCTTGTGTCTGCACAACAGATGAACAATACCTATCATGACAATGGATGAACAATTAGACAGAATATTTGGAGACTGCTGCATATTATTTGGTTCATTGAATGTTTTCAATTTGAAAGAATATGCTGCATTGGCTACAAAGCTATGGTTAAGTCTGAATTACTTCTTTGGCAGATGTTGTGATAATTATAGTATATTAGGAATATAACTTTCTTGTCAGCTTTCATGCAACATTGCAACCTAATAATTGCACATGCATGCTTGCACACCATTCTCGAAAAGCCCTATCTCAGTAGTCTGAACTCCATTATTCAGCCCAAATCTTCATTGCAAAGCCAAAATAAGTAAGTGTTGACCACTGGAGAGGAATATACAACTGCAACTCAGCTAAGAAAAACTTCCTGCCTGTTCCCATTTTGACATATTAGACATTTGTATTGTACGGCATCACAACCATCTTTGATGTTTTACAACACATAGAGGGGATCTGAAAGAACCCTCTCTACTGCAACTCTACTGATGCTGCATCGAGACATCAATTCAGCCCATGAGTGGCACCATTCGTCAGGGTTTGTCTGACCAAACGTCTGTCTGATCCTCAAAGCAGTGAACTAGCAGAGCAGGTCACAGCCCACCCAAAAATGTCATAGCCCTTACATAATCCCTGCATGTACTCTCCATTATGACACACCAGCTATACCCTCTCCCCACTCTCAAGTCTTCCAACGTGACCAAAAGGTCAGGGCATTAGAGAAGAGAGAATGGCCTGGCGTCATGCAAAGGTTAGCATGGAGGATGGGGATTTGGACAATTGGAGAGTGAGTTTTCACGAGGACCTATCAACCCTCTCTCTCTGACCCTGATGCTGATTCATTGATTCGGTTACATTATGTCCATGAGTGACGACATATTTGTGCATGTATGACTGTGTGTGTGCCTGTGTATCTATGTCTGCATGTCTGTGAGTCTGGCATTGTGAAAACCGGTATGGTGAGTGGGCAGTAGGAGAAGGCGTGTGTGTAGGCCTGTGACTTCAGAGGATGGTTCAGCTCAATGTCAGGTCATAGTGACTAATTTGTCGATTTAGTCACTTTATATCCCATCAGTCATCATTAAGGGTACCAGTGAACACAAACTTTGAATTCTATAGTGGTACCAGCCGAATTAACACGGCATGCCATGGAAAGCCAGCTCTATTTTGAGTTTTGTGCTAATAAGCCTGGCCTCTGCTCAGTTACTGGGGTTTTTACTCTGGAAAATATTTGCCAAAGCTCCAAAGCATTGCAGACCTCTGGGGAGAGACAAAGCTTAAGAAATAGTTGCCAGCATCTAAAAACAGAATGATAAAAAACAGAGAATGCAGATAATGACAGCCGTTTCTACAGAGACCGTGTGTTCTCACCGTCTCAAAACTTCTAAAGCCCAAATATAGTTCTGTAACAGTGGGTTACATGTGAACGCATTCTCTGAGCTTTGATGAGAATCTGTAAATGAAGGGGGTCGTTTCTGTTGCTATGCTAGTGCTGTTTTATGAAGATCTGTTTTTCCCCTGTTCAAACAGAGTAATCCCACCTATGAGACAGACAATCGGAGCCACATACACGCTAATGACTGTTTCCTGATGTTTCAAGCAAACAACGGACCGTGGTTATGGAATAAATGTGAGATAAAGAGGAAGCTCTCTCTGGTGTCTCATCAACTTTCTCACATCACAAGAAATGGCTGCGTGTGTGTGTGTGTGTGTGTGCGTGTGTGTGTGTGTGTGTGTGTGTGAGAAGAAGAATGCACATGTGGGCATTTATAAATGTGTGTGACTGTGTTTGTGCAGTATAAGGGAATAGACAAAATAATGGAAACGCCACGTACAATTCTTTACTGTGTGAAGTAACTCAATTACATCAAAGCTCACTGACAGGGATAGATGATTACATCCCCATAACGAGCTAATGTCCCTACACACAGTGCTAAACAAATTCAACAGGAGTTTCATGAACACCAGGATGAAGTCAAACACCTTCCATGGCCAATCACCAGATCCAAACATCATTGAACCTTTTTGGGACATTCTGGAGTGTGAAGTGGATTTCCACACATCCATCCCTCAAAGAAGTGGAGCCTTTCAAGAAAGGTCAAATGTCCCACTACACATAGTTCAGGACTTGTATGACAGCAATCCAAGGAGGCTTGAAGCTGTTCTGAGGGCAAAGGGTGGCCCTACCCCATATTACGTACTTTATACTCATATATTGTTTGATGTTTCTGTTTTTAAGTCACATTTAAGTATGGAATTCAGCCTCTGTTTGGATCTTTGTCACAACAAAGCCTCGCCAAGGAGAGCAAAGAAATGAGGAATTCATGAGAATGAGAAGAGGGAGGAGTGTATGTGTGTGTGTGTGTGTGAAAGAGAGAGAAGGAGAGAGAGAGAGGGAGAGAGAGAGAGAGAGAGAGAGAGAAAGCATATTGTGAGAAAAGAAGAAAAGGGATACACATTCTTCTCTGTATTTTTTTAACTTTATGCAGGGTTTGGCTAAGCCTGCATGCTCTTCAACATGTAACAGAGATGTACATAGGCCTTATTTGGTTCTAATAGTGCTGTGGGATGATTCTCTGGTGAATACGTCAAGAGCTCTGAGCAAGACAGCAGACCTTAATGTTTGTATTAATCTGTTTTGAGTAACAGATGGGAGGGCCATACCACACCGAGGCAGATAGTGTATACTAGTGTATACGTCTCTGTGATATACACAACTTCTATATCACAAAGAAGTATAGTAAAATGATTTTCAAATACTTGTGTGTGATCATCTAAACTTCCTGGCACTTGTATTGTCCTGTATGGCAAACACCATCTGATGCTCCACGCTCCACGTTCCAAAGCGAGCACTAAGAATTCATTGGAAATGCTATTTGACTCAGGTTGGTCAGAGATTAGAGACAGAGAGGAAGACTAGGGAGTGTGATGGTGAGGAAAAGAGTGGATGGTAAGCCAAAAAGAGTGGAAAGACAGAATTAGGCCAACGTGGTTTAACTCTGAGGCATATGTGTGTGTGTGTGCCTGTATGTGTGTGTGC
>OOFE01048145.1:9161-21499 GCA_900323365.1 Monocentris japonica
CTGTGGGAGCGAGTCTCAGTTCTTCTGGAAGTTTGTTCTAAGTATTTGTTGCATAGTTGCTAAACGCTGCTTCACCCTGTTTGATTTTAACTCTAGGAACTGCTGCCTCGATGCGACTGGTTGCCCCGTCGCTCAGAGGCCCCTGCGGCCGATCTACATGGTCACGACTCTTCTCTGTCCTGGCCCAACAGTGGTGGAATGAACTGCCCACTGATGTCAGGACAGCAGAATCTCTACCCATCTTTCACCGCAGGCTGAAAACCCACCTCTTCAAGAAACTCTACCCTGACCCTTCCTCTTAGCATTTGCTTATATGCTTCACTTATTTGTCTTAGCTCTTTATTTGCTTCACTTATTTGTCATTTGTTTAAATAAAAAGTAGGTAGCGAACTTATTGCACTTTTACCTTAGCACTGGTTATGCTCTTAGATGCTTGTTTAGGAAGGAAATGCACTCTCAATTTCTGGTGACGTAGTTTTTTACCTACCTATGTTGAATGCACTTGTTGTAAGTCGCTTTGGATAAAAGCGTCTGCTAAATGCCTGTTATGTAATGTAATGTAAGTTAGCAGACCTGTCCCAGATGACCTAAGGGGTCTAGAGGGTTCATATTGAGAGAGTATGTCAGTGATGTATTTTGGTCCTAGGCCATTTAGTGACTTGTAGACTAGCAACAATATTTTAAAGTCGATTCTCTGACATACTGGAAGCCAGTGCAGGGACCTGAGAACTGGCGTTATGTGGTCAAACTTTTTCCTCTTTGTTACAAGTCTAGCAGTAGCAATTTGAACGAGCTGTAGCTGCCTATACTATATAGTGCTATATAATCACTGTGGTTATCAGCTTTCATTGCAACTACATTGAATAACTTCTGTCAATCAGCTGTATGTGTGTTTATGTTTGATACCAATTGAATGAATTGTGTATTTATGGTGTTTAATCAAACATTCATCAATACAATAAAAAAAACAATGAGATATTGGGGTATTTGATATCAGTGCAGTGATGCAGTGGATGTATCCTAGAAGAAATTACCTTCTGTATAATGCCTTAGTGTCCTTTTTATCTGTTTTGTAAACATGCTCCCAAATGTATATTATATTATAAACTATGGTATCTGCATTCAAAGGCTGTTAGAAGAGACAAGTCACATTGCTTTGTACAAGAAAAGGTCAGCTGGTTGTTTGATTTACCTGTAAGCCCAAGAATACACACAGGTACCAGGGCGGGGTGTCTTCAATGGTATAGATCATATCCAATCTCCTGGCATCCACACTGTCAGTACTGTCCAACGTCTCAGACATTGAGCTCTACACACACAAACACACATGCCACAAAGAAGCAAGATGAAGCTTATGAAAGTAATAGACACCTTTCTGGTTTGACACCTTTTCTGCACGCTTCCCTTTGTGCAGTGCTGAAATAATGTTTGTAAATCGTATTTGAGCACAAAAAGGGGCCAGTTATAAATTCAGGGCAGTGTCAGAATTTCAGTTTTTTATTGACTCATCCTCTGAACTCCTCCTCTTGCTGTCACTCTGCACATGGAAAAAAATAACAACACCACATCATCATCATTGCCTTTCAATTTGACAATGTTTAATCTTCTCTTCACATGCCATAACAATACCTTCATTCATTGTTGGTTTTTAAATGATTGATTTTTTGGCTTCACTACAGTTGAACTAGGGTGGGGCAGATTGATCTGTAAATGCTAGATGCTAGGGAGCAATCAATGGCACCATTCATGGCTTATAAAGATGCCCCATTAGGGTATTATTCATGGCATAGCTCACTGATGTGACACTCAATAAGCAACAACTGTCAGAACAACATGTCCAAGCAGACATAAGGAGAATGGTATAAATGAAAAGAATGGGAGGAAACAAAACACAAAAACAAATGTGGAATGCATGCATAAGAGTTGTAATTGTGAGACATTCATGAGGCGGGTAGAAAAGAGAGCAAGAGAGGAGAGACTGTGATCCAGATTGACATTTGACATTTGAGAAATGTCTGGATCACACCCCCCGAACCACCACCAATTCACTCTCTTGGGAAGAAAAGTGCAGAGTCACAGTGACAATGAGTAGAGTAGAGCAGCTCAAGGCAAAGGGGAAAAGAAGAGGTGAGTCAGAGGGAGAGATTAACAGTTAAAGAGTGCAAGACTGGCTTCTGGTCCAAGATGGTGCTGTTGTATGGTGGCATGATGAATGGTTTCTGTGCTGCTTGGAATGGAGATGAGCTAGTGATTAATTTTTTCCTTGTATTTTTTATACACCGGACAGGAAATTTTAACTTAAACATGGAAGGCCAGGCTAGGTGGAAAAGGGAGGGAGGGATGCTGGGATAATGTTGTTGTCATTTTGGGTTAGCAAAATGGTTTAGCACCAGTGAAATACATGGCTTAGTCAGTGTAAGCCTGTGTGTGTAAGCTGTTTAAAGCATCTGACTGCTGTGTGTGTCAGCCTCCTTGATCAGGAGTGAGCTAGCTCTTTGGCTGAATAGTAAAATAGATTGAGGATGGTGATGTGCTTCCCTACCCCTCTATTGAGTTACCTTCTCTGCTCCTTGATTATCTTTAGCGTAGATGGCCATCAGCTCCGTGTCCTCAGTATCCTGGTCTCCACTGGCCTGGCTCACTCCGTTTACCACAACCTATGTACACACACACACACACGATGTAGAGATGTGTATTTGCTTTAATGTATTTGCTTTAACAAGGCAATTATTTTAATTACAGTTTGCTGAAAAATGAAAAATGTTAGCCACACTGCAAATCCAACATTGTACTTGAGGATGGTGTTCACAGCTTTGAGACATTGTTGAATAGCTGACAAAACTGCATGATAAGACCAGTGAGGTCTGGGAGTGTAAAAGTCTCTGTGTATGTGTGCTAGTACGAAACAGCGACATAAGGACAACATCATTTTTAGAGGGTGGAAGCTACAAAAACAATCCAAATTAATAAACAAACCAGGAGACAAACAAATTATGCCATGTGAGCACAAACAAATGAAGCAAAGAATCCAGTGAATTGTGACGAGCCAGCTTTGACAATCTGGACATGCACGCACGTATCCTATGCCAAATTTTATGTGTTCATACACACCTCCAGGTGTACTCCGGGTGTGTGCGGTGCGTGTTTCGTAGAGGCAGTCTCGAAGTGGAACACAATAAATGGCAATTACATTTGACGACAACAAAGAGACATTTTTTTATGTTGCATGCCTGCAGGACAACATGCAAGTAAGACAGACAGAAGTATGCAAAAGCACTCATACTCAAATTGCAGTCTATCAAATGCATCCAGTCTGGGTTTTCTCTGTGTGTGTGTGTGTGTGTGTGTCTGTCTGTGTGTGTCTGTGTGTGTGTGCATGCTCGCATCAACCTTTTCTTTGGCTCCAGTCTATCCTGCAGCTGATCGTTTGCTACACGATCCCTACTCGGAAAACCCGCAGTGAGGAGAGGAGGGACCTTTCAATGAACTGCCATGTGTGTTCTACATCAGTGGTTCTCAATCCTGGTCCTCGTGGCCCACAGCTCTGCTGGTTGTCATCCTAGCCGTCTCAACAGGGACCGATTTACACCTGGCACACTAGGTGAATGCAATTAATTACAGTACCTGGTAGGATAGAAAACCAGCAGGGTTGTGGGCTCCATGGGTCAGGATTGAGAACCACTGGCGTAATCTCTATATACTCTGAAGGTATTTGTATTTACACTGATGCCTTTTAATGTTGGAGATGACTGTTTTTCATCTAAGGTTTGGGCAGACAGAGAAAAACTCTGAACAATGCAACAATGGGACAAAATAATTGCGACTTTAAAACTTTGAAACTTTAAGCCCGTATCATATTTCCTTCTTTTTGTGTACCATTGAACAGGTCCAGAAAACGACACCAGAGGAGCCTTCTTATTGTCCTAGCAAACAAAACCAAACCAGCAGGTTTCAAGGGTCCTGGATAAGGTGACAGCTCTGTCTGACAGCATGTCAAAAACCCTGTATTATTTGAATCTTTTTCATTACATTAAAGTCATTTAGCAGACGCTTTTATCCAAAGCGACTTACAATAAGTATTATGTATTATGAGTGGAATGATGGATTCAAATAAAGCAGGGACTGTGTGTGTGTGTGTCTGTGTGTAATTTATGAATGGTTGGCAGAAAATTGCGATTTGTCATTTGACCTAAATCAGGCACTGGGCTGTTGCCAAGAGGATGTAGCCAAACAAAGGAAATGGACATTGCAACGGTTGCATGCACGGCCATGGCCATGAACAAGACGAGTGTGGATATGTGGGCTTTCTGGTTACACAGACACAAGCCAATAGTAATGGCTGGTCTGGATGTGTCATAGAAAGAGAGCAAGGGGGGTGGGGGGAACAGAAGGAGATTGTGAGAGGACGACAGTAATGACAAGGTTGGGTGCATAGTGCCCATACCCTTTCTTAATTATCCCTCCATTGTGGGTGCTAGCTTTGGGCGTGTTTAGACTGTCTACATGTGTCTATGTGCTTTTGGCAATTTTGAAGAAAAGGCAAACACACACACATACTGGAATGGGGTAGAAATCGGCGCCATGTTTGCTCTCCTCTTCATATTTGCCTCCTTCTCCACCGCCGTCCATTGACTTGGAGGTGGTATTCTTCCCCACGCCCATCCTTCTCTCTTCTTTGTACTCCTCCTCCTCCTCCTCCTGCTGCCTGCTCGCTTTTTCTGTCCTTCCTCTATCTCCCTCTGCTATGAACACTGCAGATGGCTCCTTCAGTCCGATTACATTGTCCAGGGCGTTATCTACTAGGAGAGAGGAAAAAGAAAGACAGAAACAGAGAGATTAACATCTTGATCTAAAACTCAGAGGCTTCTAATATCCTAACTTCATTGTGGGAGGATTGGATCACATTAGAGCCAGGCTCAGACGCTGGAGCCAATTCCTATCACTTAAGACACTTTACTTGTTTTAGGTCTGGGGAGTCTGCATCGGTCCATCCTACTCTGGACCATTAGGGTGTGTGAATCACCACCAAGGGGTCTAATAGCAGACTTGCATTGTGGTGGTTATATTGAGAAGAGCCCAGAAGGAACTGGGAGAACAGTGTCTAGACTTTATATTCCACCATGCCAAGAGGCCACTGGCAGAGTCAAGGAAAGGAGAGAGGAGATGGGGGGTGGGGAGAGGAGAGAAACAAGGTTATGTGAGGAGCCAGGGAAGAGAGGGAAACGTGGAGTTTGAGAGGGAGGAGGAAGAGTGATGGAAGGAGAGGTTAGGGAGAAGGGAGAGAGTTGGAGCAAGGTCAGTTTGTTCGTTCCACTGTGGTGGGTTGTTTGTGTTATTTCTGGTGTGATGTCAACTCTTGTTGAGGTAAAACAATGCCTTGAGCAGTGTTGATCTGCATGACGCCTGCCCCTTGGCAGACACTGAACAACTTTCCACAGCTCTCAGCATCAGGCTCAAGCTTTTCTCATTCCATTTATTACTGACTGTCACTCACGCTCTACGCTCCTTATTAAAATGACGCACCCTATTCAATGGGCAAAATACATCAAAATAAATTCCACCTATTACACCTAGACAAAGTGGCATTGATCAAACTATGACTGACAAAAAGGTTTCCAAGGCATCGGTGCTCTGAACTCAACTCATATCTCGAACTAAAACCAGGCTGTGTCCGTCCATCTGTCAAACGTGATAACTCAGGTGACATCTCAGACACCACTGCTCCGATTTTAATGAAACTCGGAGGGATGATGCATCTTGGCACTGTGTTTTGGTGTTTGGAAAAATGACACTATCAGTACACTACATGATATCTCAGACACCACTGGTCCAATTTTGACAAAACTGTCTGATGAACATAAAACTTGCTACACAGCCAGATTTCCTTACAAATTCCATTGAGTAGCCAAGTCAGGGCACTATAGTTAAAGGGTCAAAATTTGAAGTCTGACTGACACGAAACTTGCTACATGTATAACTATAATTAAAAAGTCTCTGAAAGGCCACAACTGCTACACCACCAGTCAAATTTTGATGAAACTTGGTGTGATGATGCATCTAGTTCCTGATTGGCTCAAGGGGTGCCTGGAATCATTTGTGGGGGACGATGACATGTTTCCCTACTTTCTTTCTTTTCACACCGTTTTTTTCCTTCTCAATCTTCCTCAAATGTGTAACCAAGCCTACCTAGCTATACCTGAACCATGGCTTTTCCTACTTTCACACTTTTTCTACTCAGCAGCCCAGCCCATGCTTTCCCACCCAGCTGGCCTCCCTGCTTGCTGCAGTGTTAGGTGTTGGGATAGGTGTAATACCTAGTTGACACATCCCATCGCTCCTGTCGAGCTGTGCGGCTGGGAGCATCTGTGTGGGAGGGGTGAGAGAGAGGGAGAGGAGGAGGGAGTCTCTCTCCTGAGAGAGAGCGAGAGAAGGAATGAGAAAGAGAGGGGGGGGGAGAATGAGAGAGAGACAGAAAGAGAGAGAGAAGGGGGGAGGCAGAGAGGAGAGAGGCAGAGAAGATGGGTCAAGGGTAAGGAGGAGGGAGGTGAGACAAGAGTTAATTTGACAGACGGCATTTAATCATGAGCAAAAGTTATAAATATGATCGATGTTGACTGAGTAAATGATTGATTAGGAATCTCACACACGTGGTCTTCCATTGACTACATTCATTCCCTAGTCCAAACCACTACATGCCTAAATTTAACTCTAACCTAATCCCAATTCTAACTTTAAAGCTGCACTAGGCAAGATTTATTATGTAAAAATACACCAGTCTTACCACCCAAAATCTCAAAATGGGGCCGTGATAGAGAACAGAGTCCCGTTCCCCTTAACTGAGACGCCACAGATTCCTTATTTGCCCAAATGAAATTCTGGTGTCGGGTATGCAATGGTGACACATCCCTTTTACAATGCCACCATGAGGTGAGAACAAGTTGCAACAGTAATGTGTGTTAGCCACATGGGGTGTGTTGACGACAAAATATATCCATGGCAAACATGCTGCTTGTCAGCCTTTTGCCTTACAAGTCACTTTCTGCTCAGTGAATACTATGTCCTGGATCGCTTTATATACAGCACATGAAAACAGAGCACATATTTGATGCTATTGTTTCCAATCCTGTGGTTATCTCAGTAGCAAGAGTCAGTGAGGGAGTGAGATGTGGAGTTTCAGAGTATCCCAGCAGCCCCTGGGTGACCAGGTCCTGATGAGGCGAGCGCTAACACCAGAAGGCCCTAGCATGAGAGCCACTAATGGCAGTTTCCACTGTAGCCCGAGAGACAGAGACATACTTTCCTCCTCCCTCAGTTTTCCATCTTCTGGTGTTGTGGCCGATGGGCAAACCATCAGGGCACACACACACCAGACAGACAGACAGACAGACAAGGAGAGAGAGAGAGAGGGTGTGTGCATGATTATGTAACTGAGTGGGATTTCTGTGGTTTCAAAATAAAGTGACCTTTTTGGATTATTCAAAAGCAGGGAGTGAGTGTGTGAGAAAGCAAGAAGTAAAGAAAGCAGAAGAGACAAGGAAAGCAGCGAAGAACAAAGACATGTGCAGAGATAATTTTAACTCATCCCACATTACCCAGGCTGGTGGACAGTGTTGCCGCCTGGATCAAAAACCATGGTAACCTGATCTGTGGATCCTGCATAGACTTGTGCTATGCTGCGTGGGATTCCATTGGAGGATTTCACACCATGTGTTTGCGCTTTTGTTACTTGAACTAAGTGTGTGTGTGTACACCAGCTCCAACCCCTCCAGATGTTAATCTATAACTCAGTCATAGAGCTGGGACTGGATTTCGCCTACAACAATTTGACCAATATATTGGTTTGCTAATGGGACATTTTGATCTGCTATTTAAGTTTTTTTTACACCATGCCAAAAATTACATTCTGGTGGCAAACAATGAACATTTATATTTTTAGGGATTTTTTTTGGCATGAAAATGGTCATGTTTAAAGATATTGAATGTCAGCCATCGCCAACTTAAATACAAAAACATCATCCTTCAAAAATCATAATCATAGAAACAAGGATTCATTGCTCCCTATTGCTTTTGGTATTCATCATTCTGGGAATGATAAGAGATTGAGTTCAGTGGGTTTGTATGTTGCCTGTGTTTGGAAAGGGACTAAAAAGGAAAGGAGGTATTGTGGGACAGCCAGTTTGTTTTAAGTTGCAAGTTATCATGGCAATCAAAAGAGGGCTTTGACTGGAGGTACCATGTGTCGTCAGCGATGCTCTTGTAATCATGTGATATAAGGTCTCATGACAATGACTTCTGCTTTCATCTAAAGACCAACTTATCTCTTCTTACCTCTATGTGGTGGCAGGAGGGCATAGCAGTTCAGGTTCAAGCAGAGTTTCAGGTTCAAGCAAACATCTGCCCTGTTTGAGTGTCCATGACAAGACACAGAATCCCTACTTGGTACTACAACACAGGTTTGCTACTGGTCTCTGTTAATCAGATATTTATATCATGAAACGTGGACAATAGCGCTGTAATTGTTTTGTTGGACGAGTAATAAGACTGGACAGTGATTTTTATTTTATGTACTATGGGGGACCACCACAGATAAATTCATATAAATCTACAGTCACAGATTTTCACTCCTTACTATTGGTTGCTTCCAATTTTAAAATTTAAACGTCTCCTGCCTACTGTTGAAAGGAAGGACAGAAGGAAGGGAACCAAGCAAGCAAACATGAAAGCAAGAAAGGCAGGAAGACATTATGCTGAGTTAGCATGGCGAGATCATCCAATAGCAGACCCAACCTGGCCCCACTAGTGGGTTTTTAGCCTAAAACTTGTGAAATAAATTACTTGAGATATTTCTTGTATGTGTGCACTCTTCACAGCATGTGTATGTGTTTATGCTTGTGAGTGTGAGCATGTGTAACACTCAACCCACATGACTGGCTATATGTTAAGGGCTTGTATTACACCAAGAGGGAGTTGGGACAGAAAGGGGGCAGGATTGTAAAACGCATGCAAGGTCATGTTTACACTGGATGACTTCCTGTCAGTGGAGCAGAGGTGAAAGGAGATAAGAGAGATGGTTGCAGCACCACTGTCACAGTTACATAGAAGATTTATAAGCACACACCAGAAGTGAACCAGCCTGTTCTCTAACAATTTTATACAAGAGAGAGAGATTTGGATTTTTGACATAAGATTATCCCTATACACGCTATAATGGGTTACAACTGAGAGATGTGTAAACTAATAACTTCACACCGGCATGGCTTTTGGTTTACATACAGTGTATTTCCAAGCATTTCACATATTTCAAAATCCCTGAGCCTGATGTCATCGCCTTCACATCTGACCTTGACAAACCATAAGGTGTAGCTACTGAACAGTGATGCATTTAGTCCACTGACAGCCAAATCTAACCTGGGCCCGTAGGAAGAACAAAGGAGCAAGTGAGTCAGACGAGACTGGGAAATTATAAAAATTAACCACTTATTAAGAATTAGTGTGATAAGCTACAAATCCATGCCAAACCTGCTGCTTATAACAAAGTATAAAGCTGCCACTCAATGGGTTACCTCATTGTGAGCAGGTATGTTAGTTCCTTCATCAAGAAACAACAGGGCCTATTTATCAAAACCTTTTTTTCTTAGTTATCTTCCGGTTTTCCTCACGCGCTCTGACAACAATAAGGGTCACGGGTCAAGAGGTCATTGGCCTCAGGCAGCAGAGGGCAAGGATCAGGCAGGGGTGGAGCTCATATACCATTGAGGGGCCGGTCGCCCCTTTCTTTTAAAAACAGTAGCAAAGCTCTTCACCCCCCCATCGCCATACACACACACACACACACACACACACATAAAATCTGTGTACAGTTGTTGGGTTTTACTAGTTATCTATATATATTATCGCAACTAGAAGCCTTTCTAGACTGTATAGGCAGACGTGTAGCTCTTTCATGTTTTGAATATGAATTTGCCTGGCATTTCATTGCAACCCAACTTAGTCATCTGAAGACTGCATCATACATCTCTCTCATGATGACACGATTACGCATATAGTTGCATCTATAAAGGTTTGATTTTAGAGGAAAAGAAGCTGAAACAAGACAGGCATTTTCTCTGCAATTTGAGTCTTTCTGTAGTTCCCATGTGGCACTACCTCCACAGTACATAGATTGCACTTCAATAATACTTGTATCACACTTACATCACCTGACCTTACCCCAACCTAAAAAAGAAAAAAACAAGCCAGAAACATGATTGATGTCCTTCATTATAGCATGGGCATGTTTATCACCTTGCAAGTGCTTGTGCACTGTGCTTTTCCCCTTTTTAATAATGTGGCTGGTCCAAAGCCAAAAGCCAAGCCCTCCTGTTTTCTTTAATACTCCACAGTTTATCAGCAAGTGGACTCCCAAACTCAACTGTGCAACAAGACAGTTCAGTTAAAGAAACTGAAGCAGCAGGATAGACAGTCACAGCTACTTTAAATCAGGAGGACAGAGAGGTCCAGCTTTCTACTGTACTTCCATGATTTTCTCACTGTAACACCTACACCCACACAGCATGCCATCAGCATTACAAGAATGGGCATTGAAGGTTAGAAATCTAAAACCCTGTTTCGCTCTTGTTCTTAGAAAATGTAGGCCTATATGGTGCTGTGCATGGTGCCCAGGTGGTTCCATCACCCACTGGCTTAGGCATTTTTCCATCAAGCCCAGCAGGCATGCTAAAGGCCAGAGCATCTATTGTTGCTTGTAGTTGATGAAATCCTCTCAAGCCCATCCAGAGCCAAACCCCTGCGTTTTCGCACAGTGGGAGGGCCTGTTTCCATTGGTTGTACAATAACTGTGGGGAAAAATCAACTTCATTCAGGCCGTTCGCGGTTTCATAACGACTTACCTAAATTGTCTTACTTGAGATACCAAAGCAGACATTTTTTTTTTTACAGGAAACTAAGTTACTCAGTTACATAGGAAGGGTCAAAACAGGGTCATAATAGATGTTTTGATTGTACTCTATTACAACAAGGTGTACTAAAACAGGCTGAAGGCTGTTTGTGCAATACAGCATGCTTACAGAATCCGCAACAAAAGGCTAAGGTTTAATGGTTCTATCATAGACTAGTTCATGGATCTACAATAAACTGTAGTGCCATAGAGGTTAAGGTTAATGGGAAGTTCAGTGTTTCAAGTGAATGATGTCTTGGTATAAGGAGACAGAACAGATGAAACAAATTAGAAGTCAGAGAGAGATAAAGAGAAACTACAGTAAAGAGTTAATAATAGGACGACTGCATTTCTGGGTGAGGCAATCTCCACACAGAGGGTCCTGATACCAAACCCAGGAGAGGAGACAGGTCAATAAATGTAGCCTAGGCCAAACTTTTCAACGCGCAACAAGGCCATACCCCCATGTAAAAACAATTAGCCTGTATCATGGAGTTGACCTGAGAGAACTGAATGTGAGCAACACGATCCACAAGTCATGGGAAGTCTATTCATTTCCTATAGAAATGAGTGACCAAGGAAGCTTGGCCAATGTGTGAATGGTCAACAGGCTTGTTGGTCGAGAAAAGCTGAATGGTTTGCAAATTTCCACATTTCCCTACAGACACAATTTTGTTTCAGTGGATGGATGGAAACACCCTCCAAGCTTTGTTTTTCAGACTTTGAAACTGAATATATTTATTGGGGGGTAACTTCCTGTTTATTTATTTATTTCTTACAAGACGTGTTGTTCATTTGCCAAAAACGATTTTCTATATCCATTTTTTAAGGCGAATCGAATTCATATATTATAATTTTAAGTTAGTATTTTGTGTTAGGAAGAAATTAAAATAATGGATCTCCCCCATTGTGGGCAGAGGTTCGTCATTATGCTAGTTCGCGCTCTCTTTGCTTTTGGACTTTGAGAGAGAAGGTATGCATTCCCCTGCTCTGTTATTTTTTTGTTTCATTACTATGTAAATAGTATTTCTTTGTTACCATTGTTGGTATTGACATTAGCTACAACTAATTAAGATTTTGTGCTGCAATTTTCATGTATTTTGTTGTTTATTTTCTTGCCTTAAACCTGTAGAAAAGATCAAAGGTATTTGCTGCACCAGCAGGTGCCCAGTCGATCGGTAGAGTGAAAATGCACTGTTTAAAAGATTTTTTACCTTTGTCATGTATTGAAAGTGGTGTTATTGGTGGTTGGCAGGTGCGGTGGAGCACACTTAAAAGCAGGACCTGTTTTGCTCACCAGTGTTTATTTGATCTTTGAATACAGGCTAAGGAGAAAATAAATGGACCTTCAGCTTACCTGCTCATCATAGCGTCATCTTTCACACCCAAAAACTACACAACG
>OOFE01048157.1:0-11981 GCA_900323365.1 Monocentris japonica
CAATACCCGTCACCTACCCAGGATCTATCCAATGCCCGTCACCTACCCAGGATCTGTCCAATGCCCGTCACCTACCCAGGATCTGTCCAATACCCGTCACCTACCCAGGATCTGTCCAATGCCCGTCACCTACCCAGGATCTGTCCAATGCCCGTCACCTACCCAGGATCTATCCAATGCCCGTCACCTACCCAGGATCTATCCAATACCCATCACCTACCCAGGATCTATCCAATACCCTTCATCTACCCAGGATCTGTCCAATAGCCGTCACCTACCCAGGATCTGTCCAATACCCTTCACCTACCCAGAATCTGTCCAATGCCCGTCACCTACCCAGGATCTGTCCAATGCCCGTCACCTACCCAGGATCTATCCAATACCCATCAACCACCCAGGCCACCTATCAACTAGGCATAAGTAAAAAGATGTGGTGTGACTAAATGTTTCTACTGAATTGGTCTTCATCACATCACACTTTCACACGTGGTGCCATTTGTTGTGCAGCCCTCCTTAAGAAATAGAACTGACTGCATGGCAGAAGCTGCTCAGCTGGAATATCCAAAGACACAAAAACCAAATCAGGGATAATGAGAATAGGCCTAGATCATAGTTTCTAGATCAGTACTCAAACTGCGAGAAAGGTAACCAGCGTAGGATTGTCCTTAAATATTCAACTGTCAAATGAATTGTGTTGGCTCCTATAGGTTTCTATTGCCTTTGTTGCTTTCTGTCACCATATTCAATCATTGGTGCAACTGACAAGTCCATGGGAAAGGATTTTCAAGATTTAGCTGTTATGAAAATCACTGGGACGGCAGTTTTTGCTCATGTTGTCATCACGGATATTTTCACAGTGGTATAATATCGAAAACTCCTCACATCTTTTAAAAAGTGCAGTACTGCTGTGTAATACTCTAATCATCAGCGTCCCAATAACCAACATATGAGCATTTATACAATAATGTACAAAATGAAGACATCTTACAAATCTATTTATTTAAAAACATCATCAAAATTCATCATACTCATCACAATAAAATAAAAACAGACATTGAGGAAGCATGACTCTTGCAGTGACATGTTTAGTGGTGTGCAGCTACGCTACTGTGTGTGTGTGTAGGTTTAGTGTTAAGAGCATTTAGCAATAGAGCCCTATTGTTTCCTAGTGTGCTCAAGCACTGTGAATATTTGTGTGTGTGTGTGTGTTAGTGATGGTGACAAGGTCCATATTGAATATTGCGGTGTTAACCAACAGCCCAAGACACACACACACCCCTGTGGAGTGTCACCATCCATCCTTCCATCCACCATCCATCAGGTCACATCACATTAATGATACTACTCAAAGTGGATTTCCTTTCAGCTGGGCCATTTTGTGTCCCAAAGTGAATGCAGTGTTTACCAGCAGGGACACAAAATAGCAGCAGAGGCATGCTGTGACAGGAGGTGAGCAGCTGAGTCTGTATGCGTAAATCATTTGAGAATAGCAGAGCTGATATTGGATATCACCGGTGTCCCGCAGGAACATTGCACTGCTTAATTTAGCTCTTTTAAAAACTGAAATTGACAAATTATGTTCAGGACAAACCTGGTGCAAAAATGGCCATTGTAAAATGTCAAAAATCCAAAGTAGATTCCAGTTTTCTCAAAGGAGAAAAAAAAGGCTGACTGTTAGATGAGAGGTTGGAAGGACACTGACAATCAGACCTAGCATCAAACCAGTGCTGCTATTCTAGAGGCTGTCACACACAGGGAAACTTTCTGGGCATCTCTGATGCAACTTTCTTAGCATTGCTTTAATCACATCGGAAGGCAAAATTTGATTAGATTTCGGTCTCCCTATGCTGCCTGTTGCAGAAGGTATTGTCCATCTGCGTCACTCCCAAAAGTACCATCAGTCTGAGATATTTATGGGTATGGGCCCTGTGTTCTAAGTTGAATGAAACCAGAGTTGACCCTCTGCACTGGGTGCTTGGTCAGATGGCGTTTGGGGCCACCCAGTAAGAGGTGAGTGGGCGACATGTATGTTTTGAATGTGCAATGTCTAATCTGGAAATGAGTGCAAAAACATACTCCCTTTTCAAAATAATGCTCGACTCGGGCTTGACAATTTGAGGTCAACTTCTACTTGAAAAATGTCTGTCCTGAACTGAGCCCAGGGGATATAACGTTACCGTGAGCCCCGACCTGGCAAAGCCTGATATTGCTGATATAAAGTTCTGATCGTTAATTGCTAAAAACAGCATTTTCAAAAATAAATCTGAAATGGAGCCCCAGTCAAACCTGAGCAGTAAAGAGGGAAATACAGCCTGGCCCGACCCACTACTACAAACCCATCAGGTCCAGTTGGATCCCACTGCTTATGTGTTGTTGCTGAAACTCTGACCATGCGTTCACCCTGCAACAGTTCAACAAGCCACATTCATTTCCTGTAGAGCTGAGCAACCAGGGAAATATGGCCAATGTATGCATGGATTACAAGCTCGTCGGCTCATGAGTAGTTCTCTACAACTCTAATTTGAAAGTCTACAGGATTAAAAAGCTGAAAAAACGATGCTTGGTGAACAATTGCATCCATTGCTGGGGTCGACGGTAAGCTCTGAACTTATTTTTTCTGCTTATTCTCAATTAATGCTACCTTATTAGCGCTAGCTAGCTAGCTATATTAACTCATTAAAACAATATAACATTATGAAAGGCAGTACCAAGATGGCGAAAGAAAACACGATTTGCCTGTTCAAAACTATGCATCTGCAGACTGCTAAATAGATGCAATTGGAGCCTCTCATACTGCCCACAAATCAGGACAGAGCGACCCATCAACCAAGTTACTTGCAGTGTGAAAGCACGGTGGAGGCGATATTGGAAGTGTAGATTGGCGGAGTGATGATTGGGTTCAAAAAAAAATAAAGAATCTGCTCCTCAGAGACTCTGATGACATCAAGATGCGCAAGGCAACCCTGGACAAGGTTTGTGTCACTCGTAAATGACATCACCCGGGCAGGAGAAAAAGTGGTACATGCAGGAAGGAGAACTCTGTCACACATAATACACCATTCACACACTGTACAAAACACACAGTAGACTGGGGCAAAATTATAGCTCAATACCTTTTTGTATATTTTAAAAAACCCAAGAGGAGTGCTCGATGTCACCACCCTTTGAGGCTGTTCAAGTGTTGATGCAATTAAAACCAAGCAGGGCTCAATTAGTTCAAATATTGGCACTGCATATGTCTCACACGCACACAAACTGCATATCCCCTTGTAAAGCTTAAAAATGTCTCATATTTCAAAATCTTTAAAAAGAAAAAAAAAATGGGATTGAGGATAAAGGTAAATATTGTCTATTCATTAAGGTAGGAATACTCTGGGGTGGTAGCGGTAGTGCAGCACCTCTCACGTGGAGCGCCTCTATTTGTAGGTGACTTCTGTTGAACTCCACTGCTCCTCTATGGCCTCCATCGGAACGCGATTCAGGCTATATCCCTGAAACCGTCACCGAGTGGAAATATAGAACGGCGTCGGCCAATGCATCCCGGTGTTATAGCTCATTTAGCGTTGGCCGGGGATATGACACTGGAGACTTCTGCTCAAATCAGCCCCCGAGCTCTAAACCACAACCAAGTGCAGATACAATATTCAATTCAAACACATAAAATGTAATACCGCTTCATTCACTTCAACCACCCCTTGAATTTTCTTGCAGTTCCTGAAAAGAAACTCCACCGGGGTAAGCGGGTGCACAGCGACTTTCCCCCGTGCCATTTTGCGTCCCCAAAAGAATGGCTGCGGTAGGCAGCAAGAGAAATCAAAAAAAGCATAGAGGCCGAGTGATCCAGTCCAGCCTGAGTGCTTCATTTGTTATCACTAGCGCTTACAGTGGCAGTCCTCTAGCATGTCAGTTCAGTGGTCTGTTATTCACACCATTTCCTCAATTAGTGGGGTGGTGGTCATGTTCCAGGAAGCCGCAAGCTAGAGCCCCCCCACTCGGGGTTATTAGCAGTTTCTGATAGTGCTATGGTCTTACGTGTCCCCAGTGTCACATCCTTTAAAGGGGGGTATATATTTAGTATCAGAGTCACTGGAAGCTCCACAGATTTCATCAGCTTTCCATAGAAGTCTCAAAGGCTCTTTTCCCATTGGTGCATTTTAAAGTCCCACGCTCCTCAAAGCACTGCAACTGACCGGTGAGGCCCCCGTTTCCGTGGCGAAGCGTCGGGTTACTCCCACCGTCCGCCGGCCGGGAACGAATGGGTGTCCCAGAAATCGTCTGCGTGTGTGTGTTTGGCGTGCGGGTGGCGTTTCCTCTGTGCGTTGCAGTGCGTGTGTGAGGGGGGAAGCATGTGTCAGTCCATCTCCAGGTCTATGAGTTTGTTGCGTGAGCGCGGAGTGTGCGTGGTGTTGCGGCAGCAGCACTGGGCACAAACCAAACCCAGGACCAGCGCGAAGAGACCCATGCCTGCAGATACAGACAATAACCAGGTTAACCGCATCATGATGTCATAAATAACCAAACATTTTCATGAAGAAGTTCATAATGATAATTGTTGCATGGTATGGTAAACGTAACCTGACCATGATAGGAGTGAGTCTGGCCCAACTTAGACATTTATTACACAACATTTAGGTTCATACGCGCATCGTGATTGGACGAGAGGCATTCCATCAGTGCTTATAAGAGCAATATAGGAACTGTGCCTCATAACTTGAGTTGTATCACTCCGCCTTTTTTTACACTTCAATCACAATTGAATCAATCAATCACAATCAATCAACACAGCTGGGTAAGCTAGCTAGCTACCAAACGGGCAAACCTGACAGAAGTCCACTCAAGCACTTCAGCTCACACACTCTCCAAAACTGCGGCTAGAAATTCATCTTTTAGTAACTGCACACAGATTGGAAATGTTCAAATAAATGTACACAAGCCCTGAATGAATTGCATTTTAGCAATGATGTCACACGCTGTGAATTGTCATTGTTTTTCCATGCTAGCAAAGGATGTTAACTTGCAAGCCATGAATTGCCACCCATTATGTTGTTTACGCTAGCAAGGGTTATTGCTTAGCAACGGGAGCTACTATGAACACCCGCATATAAAAATACAACAGTCAATCATCATGTTATTGTTACCTAGTGAGGCTGATGCTCCATACAAGAGAGGTAACTTTAGGGAGTCCCATACTGTTTGGAGGAAAGAGAGGGTGGGAGACAAGGAGAGAGAGAGAGAGATCAGTTGCAGTGTAACATGAGCAAATAATGGACAATATATATATATATATATAATAATAATAATACATAACTGCACACACAGACCAGGGCTGAGGTCAACTCGCTTCAATTCAATCGACTTGAAAAGGTTAACAGAAACTGCAATTCATTTTCTAGTGATAGAGCATTCATTCTGTTATCTTTTAATAGGTTGGAAATGTTTGGGTTTTGAAAAAATATTGCCAGGCGAAATTCATAACTTCAGAGGTCCAAGGACAGCTTCTCCTGACAATATAGTAAATTTATGCCCGTCAATACTCAGTGGGTGGAGCAAGGCACCAACACTGCCAGGGTTCAGCCACCTGTTCTAAATCTGTATTCACTCACTGTGTGCTAGTTCTGTTGTAAAAGGCACTATGGCTGCGTTGACACAACTAACTTTTACTTTTATTGTTTCTGGGATCACCTTTAGAAACACGCTTAAACATCTGCCTTCAAAGCGGATTGGACAGTCAGGGCTTTTCCTAGCCTGAATGTCCTTAAGTTGTTGCTGCAATTGATTTAAATTTACTTGCATCACCAACGCAGAACCTTGGAGGAAACCTTGACCACATACTGCAGCGAGAAACGGTCGAACACGGGACATGGTATGATGATATAGATGTGACGAAACAGACACTGAAAAGTTTGATTTTGTTAGTGAAATCCACTTTGAGCTCCAAGTCCACCATTTGCCCATTTCAACTGAATTTCAAAATAAGAGCGATATGCAGGGTCAAAGCTTGGTTAAAGCTTATTTTGCAATTTGGTTTTAGACACACCACAGGGTGGAAAGGGGCAAAAGGTGAACTTGCTGATAGTTTTCCATTATTGAGATGGGCTCAGTTGATTTTAACAACAAAATTGAACTTTTGAGTGTCTATTTTTCACATCTGTTTTGTGTATATTCAAGGAGGAAGCCGTCACACCAGATCCAGTCTTCAATCAGATGCTTCTTGCCTGTGGTATGTTGTCAAGGTTTCCTTCCAGGTTTTGAATGGGGCACATTCAGACACAAGATGCAAGCAAATACAAATGAATGACAGTGACATATTTTTTTCCTAGTCTTCTATCGGACAGGGTGGGGTGGCCATGTCGCAGTTTGAGGCTACTTTCTGAATTGATTGAACTGAAAATAAATTGAACCCAGGCCTGACCTACAGACACACACACACACCCTCCTCACCAGCAAAGCGGACAGTGAGGAAGACTCGTGATGAAGTCAGCTCTCCAGCCTGAGTCCAGGCTCCTGTTGAGGCTGATAGATACCATGGTGTTGCAGTACAATGGTACTCCCCGCTGTCACTGGAAAACACCAAGGACATACAGACAGAGTAAGAGCCTTGTCTCGGGTGGAGAATAGAGGTTTTGCAGTTGTGTCACAAATCTCCCAGCAAACACGGCTGGCGCCATCATGGAGGCCCATTGAAGAACCCATTTAGTAACATTCTCAGTAAAAATGAATAGTGTGATCAGGTAGATTTGTCTCCAAATGTAGGTTACTGTGACTCAGTAAACTGTCTTGTCTTTAGCCCTAGTCTCTACTCCAAAACACTCTGAGTTGGAGCTGGAGAAGAGTCAGCTCAGTTAAAACTGAACAAACTGTTAGCTAGCTAACTAGCCAGCAGGCTAACTTAGTTCATGTTAACATGTGACAACTGGCTGCTGCTAACGCTAACTTCTACTAGATATGTTAGCTAGTGTGCTAATCAGATGTGTTAACAAGACAGTGATGGTTAGCTGACCAGATACCATGGTTAGCTAGCTAACAAGCTACATTATCTAACACAAACTCAATCAGATGGATCAGTGATGAAATGATCAGTTCCAGACAGAAATTGACCATTGAATTGTTGAAAAGGCCGATGCATAAGTTCAGAAATGGAATCAGCTGTTCACAGCCACTGCTGCCCAAGAACTGTAGACCTCCAATATGGTAGCCAGAGGGTGTGTTAAGTCACCTGTAAAAAAGAGCCTATCTACATCTGCAATGCCATATAATACAAGATTATCTAGCATTATCTTTCAAGTCTGGCAGTTTTTTTGTAGGAGATTTGCACAAGATGTGATATAAAAGGAACATACTGTTTTGAACATCCCCGGACTAATACTTGTTTACTCATCAGAAATAGATCCCCAAATATAAGCTATATTGATATATCATCAACTTTTTATTACTAAGATGTCTTATTTTGGATATGGCTAGTGGCCTACTATCACTCAACAGTCTGTGCTGAAGTCTTAGCTTGGAGCCTACTATCACTCAACATAGTCTGTGCTAAAGTCTTAGCTTAGAGCTTACTATCACTCAACAGTCTGTGCTAAAGTCTTAGCTTGGAGCTTACTATCACTCAACAGTCTGTGCTGAAGTCTTAGCTTGGAGCCTACTATCACTCAACATAGTCTGTGCTAAAGTCTTAGCTTAGAGCTTACTATCACTCAACAGTCTGTGCTGAAGTCTTAGCTTGGAGCCTACTATCAAAATAGTTCATTAGAATCAATTCAGTTTGAAGGCTTCCCATAGACAATGCAACACAATCCCGTGAAATGGGTGGGTACACACACTAACCTGTCCTGAGTGCCGTGGATGTTCAGCGCGTAGGTGTGTGTCCCCCAGCGTTCCACCGAAACGTCACTGGACGCGTTGCGAGCCTCTTTCCTCACGACGCCGAAGCGGTCGACGCTGACCAACTGGGTCACCGTGTCTCCGCCGCGCAGTCTGGTGAAAAACCAGCGCACCTCGTACGCCAGGTCATCTGGACGGAGGAGAGGGAGGGGGTAGAGGACAGAGGTCGACAGAAGTTTAGCTGAGTAAAGTTGGAGCATATCTGACAAACTGAATGTGACACATATTTGAACATCCTTTATATAAGCCCTTTTCCTTCGCAGCAGCAAATAGCATCAGGATACAGCACTGTATATATGCAATGACCCAATTATCCCGCTCATCTTAAAATAAAATGCACTCTGATGCAATGAGAATTTGATGCATTATTACATTAACTAGCAATTATGCCATTATAATGGGTGTAACCCTTTTAATTACTACAATATCAGTCTCAAGTCCCATTTCAAGGCATGTTTTATTAGCTTGATAAGTTATTACATTATATGACACTTATTACATCATCAGCTGCTACAGCACATTATATTCACATGAAGAATGCATTATAATTCTTATAATCACAACATGATATAATACGTTTAGGGGGTTGAACACTTTATGTGGCAACTGTAAAGTTAATGGCTTGATATTAAACTGAAGGTAATTTTCTGATGTTTGTATTGCAAATTTATCTTATGATCTGCTTGTAATACAGTACAATCCACTTCTAGTGCAGTTACCTATTACCCATGGGGCTTTGGTCATAAGAACAATCATCACATTATAACCCCATCAGAAAGTGCCATACAGCATTATGAATCTGGTAAGACACAGTTATGAAGTTGTGGTAAGCTGCTTTATCTTAAATATGTTGAGTTGATGAATTACTTCTAAAGCGTCAAGATTTCCAGAGCTCATAAGACATTTGAAGTGTCCTGACTCATTTGAGCAGCATCTCCTTTAACAACCTCACAACGCTGTCACACCAGATACATAATACTTTATGATGCGTTATGACATTTCCTGATGGGATTATTATGACCATATAATGCCTCATGGATGACATTTTAAGTGTTACCGATCACGTTTTAGAGGCAGAGAGAAATAGAGAGGCAGCGTAGGCGCCCATGTGTGTCCAATTTCATCAAATGTATCGACGACAAAAGGATGTAAACCAGGAAAATCAGTCCAGACCCCATAACAACTCTGTTATCACCCCATTAAAACACACCACACACACAGGCTGCTGTTTCTTCTCCCATGGAGTGAGGGAAGACAAAGAGGATAGAGGGACGAGTGACATGAAAAGAAGGGTAGTGATGAAAGGAGAGAGAAAACATGGACGAGAGAGTATGAGTGATAAAAGAGCTAATCTGTGAGAGAGAGAGAGAGAGAGAGAGAGAGAGAGAGAACTAAGTAGTCATTAGACTGTCGGGGAGAGAGAGACTATTAGCACTGTACTTCCTACACACACACAAAGACATGAAGACACAAGCACACACACATTCCTGTATATGCACGCACACACACACATACACACACGCACGAGAAGCACTAGAACAAAAACCCCATGAAGGTTTAGTCATCCTCTGTCATTTACGAGACAAATAGAGGAGGAGGAGGGAAGAGGGAGGAGGACACAGACGATAAAACTAAAGAGGACATTTCAGAACGGCAACCGAGCAAACAGGCAAGCAATGATGGAGAAACACAGGAAAAAAGCAAGTGGGAATGAGAGATGTAGATGGAGAGAGGAGCGAAGCAGGAAGAGCGAGGGAGAAAATGGCTAATGGCTTTAACATTTCCGTACTACACTGGTTGTCTATGGGAAGTCCTTAACCTGGACTGATTCCAAGTAGACATCAGATTCCACACAAGTACGCACGACTATGTTTGATTATAGTGAACAGAAGCCGTAAAAGTAGCAGCATTAGCAGTGTTCGTAGTAGTGGACTTTTTTGGGCATAAAAATGGTCAAATTTAAAGATACTGAATATCGGCACAAAATATCAGCTATCAGTAACCAATCCAAAAATATTATATGTGTGTATTAGTAATTCCATTTTTATAAGGATTGTTATGTGAGAGAGAATTTCACAGAAAGTCAACAGTTTTAATGGTCTGAAAACAAAACGCCACTGTACTTCATCAGTAACATTTTAAAGCTGCACTCGGCAACCTCGCACATTTTGAGGACTTCAATGCCCAGAAATCATGTAAGGTCACGTCCGACACAAAACTGCTCACAGCACGCTCCTGTTTACCAACGTGGCCGGTCTGCGATGCTTTATACCAAAGGATACCAAAGGGGCGAGTGAGGAAAAAGATGTTGAGTCCAGCTTTCTCCAGGCAGAGTGCTCACTTACTGCTGTTGAGGAGAGTTTGGGTTTGGATTTTGCCCTTATGTTTTGATTCGTCACTTCCTGTGGACGGCTCGACACCAAAATTTTATTTGGGTAAATCTACAGGGTCTCAATTTGGGATTTAGGCTGATAAGAAGTGTGTATTTTTATATAACATTTTAGCTTAGTGCACCTTTAAGGTAACACTTAAACAATTGAGTTGTACATCATTGGTATGACATGAATCAATCATGTAACATTTCAGAATGCTACTGCGAGTGCATCATTTGTACATTATAGTTAGACCCATATGCTTCTTTAGGAACCCATCAAGCTACCAAGCTATTTTTACTGGTGATTTAGAAATTATTTGTTGATCATTAACATGTAATGTTGAAATGCTTCATAAATTATAATCATAAACTTCTAAAATCTAAAATCAAGAGAGAAATGCCACCATTCCTTTGTTTAGCCAGAGAAAATAAGAAAAAGAAAAAAGAAAGGCCTCCATTGTCACTGTTGAACCCGACCAAATCAATGGTGATGATGGTGGTGATGAAGATGCTTTTGGACAGCCGTGGAGACGAGTAGCCGAGCGCTCCGTCCAACCAGAGGAGAGGAAACAGGAAGTGACATGAGGGGAGCGGGCGATTGCTGCGAGGGCCGACTTACCACACACCAACCCCTCCAGACTGGCTGACCAGAATCATCTGATGAGTAAGTTCTGACAATGAGGGAGGCTCGATTTGCCCATTAACATCCTGAACTAACTTGTATTATAGAGGCGCTATGAAATGAAAATGTATGTCACACACAGGCCCCGATGTTCCATGACTTTCCATCAAATTCTCTGACTTCCCTGTCTGAAATACACCTCTCAAAATTCCATGATACTCCTGGAATTATTTTTGTTGCTAGGCAACATTAACTTTTTGCACATTGCTGTGAAGCGCTATCAGAGCATCTATCTGTACATCCACAGAAAGGAAGGTTCTTAAAAGGTTCTTTGGTTAGGGTAGTGGTAACCCAAAGACAATACTAATCTCATTTGTCAAAATAAAAAACTGGTACATCAGAATAAAGAACCTATTTCATTCCATATATTTTTAGATGGTTCTTTACAGCATCATCTAAGTCTATGGAGAACCATTCTAAAAGGGTTCTTTACAGCACCATGAATGGTTCTGTTAAAGCTTTAAGAACCATTTATTATATAGAACCCTTTTCGTTAAGAGTGTAGTACATACAGTTGTGGTCAAAAGTTTACATACACTTGCAAAGAACATTTATATCAGGGAAGTCTTGAGTTTCCAATGATTTCTACAACTCTTATTTTTCTGTGCTGGAATGATTGGAGCACATACACATCACAAAAAACATTCATGAATTTTGGTTCTTTCATAAATTTATTATAAGTCTTCTGGAAATATGACAAAATCTGCTGGGTCAAAAATATACATACAGCAACTTGAATTATCAGTTTTAGTGATGTACAAAGTTGTGTCAATCAAATTTGCTTTGTGGCATGGCCTCTTAACTCCTTGTGAGTGATTATGATTGACTACAGCTGGTGACTTCTCTGAGCCAACTGAAATAGGGCCCGTTTGATATACACAGACTCAGGCACAAACGCTACAATGGGAGTGTAAGGAGTTCAGCACAGTTCTGAAAAAGCGGATCATTGGCTTGAACAAGTCAGGAAAGTCACTTGGAGCTATTTCAAAGCAAACAATTGTTAATTGTTTGTAAGCATTAAGTGCATGGCACAGTTGTGTCACT
>OOFE01048241.1:1788-16735 GCA_900323365.1 Monocentris japonica
GAGAGAGAGAGAGAGAGAGAGAGAGAGAGAGAGAGAGAGAGAGAGAGAGAGAGAGAGAAATGCAAACATGTATTTTGTTGTCAGGTAAGAGAGAGGTGAATCTCACCTTCACAAACAAGCAACAAGTACCCTTGATTCAACCACCTTCCCAATTCTCAAAAACTTTATTCGGTGAGAAAACTTACAGAGTGTTACAGAGTGCAGTATTAGCAGAAAATTATTGTGAAATATTGCGGGAAATAAGTAACATTAGAATAACATTCCTATGTACTTGTTGTTCTGTTTTGATTGTTGTAAATTTCTATAGTGAATGCAGTTCATCTGTCTTCTGATTTTGCAGTGTATAGAATCTCTGTGGCACGCTAATAAAGTGCCTACTAATTGGGTGATGAACAGTTGTTTGTGGATTGAGCCAATAAAGGTGTTTGAGAGAGAGAGAAGTAAAGGAGGATGGCAGAAAGAGGGGAAAAGACAAGAGTAAGAGCTATAAGGCCAGAGAGAGTGAGACAGAGAGAGACTATGCTGGGAGGAGAGATCCAGATTTGCTGGTCTAACTGGTATATCTGGCGTGGGCTGACTGTCAGAACTTGACAGGTGTGGCAAGAGATGGACAGAAACAGAGAGACGGAGGAAGAGGCATGAGAGGGAGGACTGAAACACCAGAAGAAAGAAATACAGGTGGAATGAAGACAAAGCAGTGTTGTCATATCCAATTCACACTGTGATCACCATTGTGAGTAGCCTTCAATAACGCTTTGACCGCCGCTTTCATCTGACCTCAAGAGTGACATTCGGAGATTCACCTGCATGCATGTTTGTGTGCCAGTGTGTTTGTGTTTGTGTGTGTGAAAAAGAGAGGGACTGGATAATGGACATATCTGTACAGGAAAATAACCTTGGACAAACCTTGTTCTGCTGTGTGTTTGAACCAACAGTAACAGAGAGAGCGAGAGATAGAGGAAGAGAGAGTAGCGAGAAAAAGATGGCAGAGGCCCCGAAGATTGAACTCTTTATTAAGGTAAGACCTACAACACTTGTGATGCATTTTGAGTAAAATCCTGCTTAGATGTAACTTGAGGAAAGAAGGGAGTTTGTTTCTCATAAAGATGCAATTTCTGGTTATTATTATGAAAAGCAAAAGCAAATTAATAGGTACACAATACGATAATAGTAATTCAAACATATTTCAAACAAACTAAACTAAACTGGTTGCTTTTCTTGCAGCTAGCTGTGACATTTCAGGAATGCCAACAAACCCAATGTATTTGTACCCAATGTATTTATAAGATATGTTATAATGTGTCTTTTCTCTCTCTCTCCTGCCTGTCTGTCTGTCTGTCTGTTTTGCAGGCCAGTGATGATGGTGAAAGTGTGGGGAACTGTCCTTTCTGTCAGAGACTCTTCATGATTCTCTGGTTGAAAGGGGTCAACTTCACCCTCACCACTGTGGACATGAAGAGGTGAGAGTACATTTCTCTTTCTCTCTCTCTCCCTTTCTCTCTCCCTCCCTCTCTCTCTCTGTTTATGTAATTTTATCTCTCTCTTTCTCTCCCCCTCTGTCTGTTTTGTCCCTCTCTTTTTTCCGCTTCTCTCTCTAACTGCCTTTCTCTGCCAAGACATTAGATTTGTCTTTCAGACTTATTTCAAAGTTACTGTAAGGGAAAGGTTATTGTAAGGCATAAAACTTACAACAGGCATATTATACTAAGAAAGTGTTGATATGTCATATGTACTTGTGTAACGTTTAACAATAAAAACAAGAAACCCAAACAATTGCCAAAGCACTTTTTCATAATCTGGAAATGAGTTTTAAACACATTTAAGACAAATTAGTAAATCCATCCATTGTAACTATAGGTTTAGAGGAACATAGAGGAAATCATAGAGGAAACTGACACAATAGTGATCTTGTTACACTTTTTGATTCCTCACAGTTGCTCAAGGATGGAAAATCATTTTTGTGCTCTGATCAAGTTTGGTGTTTGATCAAGTGTCCTTTGCTTGTTTCCTGCTGTTCCTTTGCAGGGCTCCTGAGGTGCTCAAGGATCTTGCTCCAGGCTCTCAGCCTCCCTTCCTCATCTACAACAGTGAGGTCCGCACAGATACCAACAAGATTGAAGAGTTCCTGGAGGAGACCTTAGCCCCTCCACAGTGAGCGGAGAGCATAGTCCTTTCATTTGGACACACAACAGAACATATGCAGACACAAACACACACACAGACGTGCATGCAGGCTGATTTAGTGTATTTGAGTAATATTGAAAAACCTTATCGTGAAGAAATATCTTATTATTATGCATGCATGTATGCACACACACAATAATATTTTTTTTATTTCTCCACTGGCAGGTATCCAAAGTTGTGCTGTCGATACAAAGAGTCCAATGGTGCCGGCAATGACATCTTCCATAAATTCTCAGCATATATCAAGAATCCCAACCCTGAACTTAATGATTGTAAGGGCAGTAGTTCCATAGTTCAAATAATATTCATCAAGTATATTTCTATGTACGTATGTATGTATGTTATACAAATAAATACTTGATGACAGAACTTTTAAAAGACAAATAATATATGAGCTTCTAATCTCCTTTTATATGTACAGACTACATAAAAGCATACAAACCTATCAGAGCTTCAAAATAGATTAATAAGCTTGTGTTGGTGTGTCCTGGTGGCTTAGTTAGCTAAGGCCCGTACCATTTACCTGCAATGTCCTAGGTTTGAATCATGGCCCGGGACCTTTGTTGCATCCCCCTGTCTCTCTGTTTATTACATAAATCAATAAAGTCATGTTTACTATGGAGCCCTGTCAACAATTTAAATCTGATCTACCTCTGTGTGTTTACAATTGGTTTAAAATCTAACCTTTAAATCACACCTTGCTGTCTTTCAGTGCTAGAGAAGAAGTTCCTCAAAAGCCTGATGAGGCTGGACCTAAACCTGCTGACCCCTCTCCCTCACGAGCTGGACCAGGACCCAGATAAGAAAGAGTCTTCACGCCACTACCTGGATGGCAATTCCCTCACCTTGGCAGACTGCAACCTGCTTCCCAAACTCAATATCGTCAAGGTTAGCAGAATACATCGGAGTGGTATTTAGCAGCACATATTGTAATCACACTGCCAACTGCAATGAGATTTTGTTCCACGGTAAAAAATAGAGATCTCTTCAATGTTATCTCAGGAGGAAAAGGAAAAGAAGCATAGAGTTTCTTAAACTGCAAAAGTGTCAAGTGAGAGAGCTGTAAAAGTAGCATCACCAGGGTGGTTTGGTTTACTGCTGTAAGGTGAAACATTTTTAAGCCAGTCTGGGATTCTGCACAATCTGTGGGCAAACTTTCATTCTAATGTTTTTACTTCAATTACTTTCACTTTTTTTGCAGATAATACAGATTTACAACCCTAGTTCAGCTAAGCCTTCTGTATGTCTCATCGTCTCTCACAGGTGGTGTCTAAGAAGTATCGTGACTTTTCCATTCCTGTGGCACTAGTAGGTCTGACACGTTACCTGGAAAAGGCCTACCAACAAGACGAGTTCCGCTACACCTGCCCCAACGACTCTGAGATCCTCCTGGCCTACCACTCTGTAGCCAAGTACCTCAACAAATAGATCTCTAGAGAGAGATGAAGCAAAATATGTGAGAAAGAATGAGGAACACAAAACCAGACAAAATGTTTCACTGAAAAGTGGACACGTTTCCTGTTTCATTTGTGTTAAAATTGTGTGAGCCTGGTTAATCAAAATAGTTTGGAATGAAGTGTTCATTGATTTGGTTCCTGTAGGTAATGGATTATGGATTGGGTTCTTATACAGTACAAATCGTAAATGAATGGCTACTTCAAAGTTTGATTAAAAATGATATCTACATAGATGCACTATTGTATCGTCTAGTTGTATGGATTTGGATTTCTAATTCTGCCCCTGTAAGAGAAAGGAAGCACTGTAAATCCCAGAAGATATTTGTGTCATGTCTGCTTGTGAAGGTATGTATTGTATTATGTATGTAATTAATTTGTCAGAGTCTGTCGTGAAAGTCATAGCTGGAATAGTATTGAGACAGATGCGCTGACCCTGTGAAGACATACTTTGCTTGTAGAATTCTTTATTTTTTAAGTTTTAAAACTAACAAAGAATATTGTTAAGCTTATAGAAAATAATTTAACAACATCCAATCTTAAATCTTTTTCTACATTCCAACCTCTTACTGATTCCTCTTTTCAGTGAAGTAATCAAATGTATTGAGTTAAAGATGTTCTGAATTGTGGTATGCATCACAGTAGTAAGTCAGTATACATAATAAATATCTTTAACATTATTTTAATTGTAAATGTGATTAGTGTAAGTACGTGGGACTAATTACTAACTAAGCACTTAGTAATCGGGAGAAAGTAAGAGGAAGGAAGGAAGAAGAGGTAGGAAAGCAGGGAAGGAAGCAAAATAGGTGGATAAAGAGCTAACAGGGTGAAAAATGGATAAAAATATTGCTATTTTCACAGACCTGAATTTCTTACTGAATCCATGTAAGAGATAGGAAAAAACACTGTAAATGCCAGAAAAATAAAATAATAAAATAATTCATCAGATTTTGTTGTCAGGTTTTGTGTATCATTTGTTTATTTAAAGGAATTTGGAGGCAGTAACTCTTTTCACTGGAACAACACTGACACTGATACTTTATGTAGCTAATTATTATATATATTTATTTATACAGCAAGCGTGTTGCCAGCCAGTGCATCTTTAGGTTTGGTATGTATATGATATGATATGCCACCATCCACCACACCATGTATGATATTTATAAAATCAGGATGTTTCATGCTTTAGTCACTGAATAAGTGTCTTAATAATATTACAGGGCAGATTACAGATTACAGATTCAAACACAGCTACTGACTTGGTGTGACCCCCATATTACACAGTATTTACCAGTCCGGCTTCAGGTGAAGAAAAGTTGATGTAGCCAATGCAAATCTGGGTAATTGGAGGCCAGTGATTGATTTGGAGAAAAACTTTCAACAAAATTCAATTTCAATAATATCTAACATGTCCAGGCCTGAACAAAATCAAGATGTTTATTTAGTTGGCTTTAGACAACAGTCTTCTGCAACTTCTTTGACAGGTGGGAGTTCCTGAATTTGTAAACAGGAAGTATTTGACGAGGCTCTATTAGGTCCGTATCTGATTGGATGAGTAGTCTTACGGCATCGCGGCAACGGCAGACATCAAAACAACGATTGGTAAATACCGCAAAATAGGTGGAGTCAAGAAAGTGACAGCATAAAGAAAACTTTGTTAGCTACTTGCTAACTTTTTTCCATCGGCTAGCTAAAAGCAGAAAAGCAGAAACCTTCGAAAGTAAGGCTTTTAGTCTTTTATGTACATTGAGAATTTAGAGAAGGTAAGCTGTGTAGTTAACTTCCGTCATTTATATTTACTGCCAGCCAGCCTACTTTAGTTAGATAACGTTAACGTTATATTGCTAATGTTATTTTAGCTAAGCTACCTAGCTAACGGTAAGATTTGATATCAGATATCAGTTGATATCAGAGTGGAAAATTAGGTGAACACTTATCAGTAAGTTACCAAACTCCTGCCAGTTACTTTGTTGCTAGTTTGTTGTACCGTAATTCTTTTTAGCTGACTCGCTGTGTTAAGACGATGTATTTGGACATCTGGGATCAAGAGGCAAAGACGGGTTGACTGCTTTGGGTGGCTGGCACGCTGCTAATGGACAATTCATTTCTCTTTTGACCTTTTTCAAGCATCTTGTGAGTTTGAGTTGAAATTTACTTTTTTCTTTCAACAGCATTTCATGAGCTAGTGACTGAGACGCAAAATGAGTCGCGGGTTTGCCCCATCACATAACGAGAGTGCTAGTATGCCCTGGTCATAGTGTGAATCTAAATTTCACATTATAGTTGCTTTCGAGGCTCAAATATTTGAAGAATCCCTGACTTACAGTATGGAGTGCCATGGAGAGGATGATGGACACCTGTGCACCTGGGCCAGTTCAGTAAGTAACATAACTGCCTTCAAACAATAAGAGAAATATATGGCACAGGCACATTATGTGCCAACATTGACTTATGTGGCTATGATGATGAGTTTCCTTTTTCATTGATTTTAGCAGTCAAAGACAGTTGCACTGTCACTTGATAGCTGATGCAGTATTATTTGTATTCTTATTATTTTGATTTGACTAAGTGTGCTAACTTATTTAATCTTTTTAGGTGTTAATGAACAGCAGAAATGACATCAGAGCAAGAGTACAACAGTTTGTGGAGGAGAGAATGCAGACCACCATGGTATGAGATGGAAATGCATCAACAGGCTACGCTGTTTCAGACCAAGGCAAACTAATTATCAAGTAAAATACTGATCTCAATACTGATTTGGGAGCTTGTCTCTTGATATCCACTGCCTAAAGATATTAAGCTTTCTTGACACAATCAACATTTCTCTGCCACTGTTTACAAGACAAGGGGTTAGAATCTTTCTTATCAAAATATTTCCACTGAAAAGGAAGTGCTGTCAATCAGCCTATTTTACATTTTTTGTACTACAAACTAGGTGAGAAATTTAGATTGCATGTGTTTATGGAGAAGTGTGTGATATCCTGGGGGACTTCAAAGTATTTTACTGTACTTTTTTTCTTGGCGCACATGCGTTTCACCAAGGGCATCACCACTCTACTTTTCTAGCACAGCACGTGGAAGTCAAGAGGGGTGTATATGCTAACAGAATCTGGATATAACTTTGTAATGGATCTGCACATTTAGAATGTGCTTAATGTTCTGCTGCAGACTTTCAATTGGAAATTGCAGCAGTTAGCTTCATTAAAGTAGCCTTTGCCTTCTCCTCGGTAAATCTTTAAAATATTCTGTTAAATGCTTTCCCCCCCAACCCTAAAATATTATCACTGATATTGTATGGAGTAGCTAACAATGATGTAGATGAAGTAAAGAACATGTTCTGAAGCAGTGCCCTGCATCCAAAATGCCACCTGTTTTGAGCTAGCGTACTCCAGGCTGTTCACATGTGACCGTACTGTTATTGCTCTGTTCTTCTAGCTCACTGGAGTACTGATTGGAGCTGTGGTAGCAGTCTCGCTGATTGGCATCGTGGTGCTCTTCCTTTACAGGAGATACAGGCTGGCCAGTGAGTCATCCTCTTTTTGAGCTTCATAATACAATCAATTTAATTCACGAAGCAATATTTGTATTCAATGAACAAGTTTCTATTGTATAATTTCTTTTGGTTGCCTATAGGGCTGGGCAGTAGTTCAATATATTGTTGATTGTCTTGAAATGGAATCATATCGTGATGATTATTGAGTTATGATAATTATAATTTGTCATGGAATGAGATCAGAAACAAATTAGGCAATATTATTTGAACATTATTTTTATTCTACTTTATTACAATGCAGTTTGACTCGATGAACATGAATTTGATTATTTAACATGTCATTTTGTATATGTTAGTAGATATCGTAAGTAATTTCTTCTGATTACCGTGATATTAATTTTGTCCATATCGCCCAGCCTTACTTGCCTCTGAGAATGACAGGGCTCCTGCGTGAAGTGTCTGTTTTCTCTTGAATTTGCTTGAAATTGTGACATCAAGTTGCATTGAAAAGTGGCTTTGTCTGCATTTTGTTTGTGTGACAAGGTGAACAACAGCCTGGTGTTCCACACTATCGCTTCAGAAAAAGGGATAAAGTGCTCTTCTATGGAAGGAAGATAATGCGAAAGGTTCCCTCTGTTTCTCTCTTACTCATACTCATATACAAATACTCAGTCTCCTCTTCAAACCTATCCCCACACCTGAATGATGTAAATAGGCTTTATTATGTACATAGGCCACTACATATTTGTCAGCTTTCATATTTGCTGCTGAATTTGTTTTTGTCCTAAATATTGTTGAGTCATGCATTTAGCTTATGTACATTAGTTTCTCATAATAGAAAAAAATTCAGAAAGAAAAAACAGGAATTTTGTCTTTCACTCACTAGAGGGCAGACATTGATAAACATTGTGTTCCCCAAGGTTTACCCTTGGTAACAAATTCACTCCTTTGACCTTTTTAATAGATTCTCTGTTGTCCATTTCTGCCTCTCAGCTCTGCACTTAGACAAAATGTTTTTTTCTGTCTGGATTAAAGACAACAATATTTTAATTTTGAATCTCTTTTTTTTTCCTGTGTCCAAGGTCCAGACATTATCCTCTACTCCTTCCCTCTCCACTACCTCAGTGTCCAAGCAACAACAACGCATACGCAAAAGAACCAAAGTTCTTAGCATAGCTCACAAGTATGATTTGTTAATATTACAGACCTTACTGTTATGTGTACGTGTATGCATATGCCCAGATTGTTTAAAACTTTATTTGAGTCCTGTGAATTAAATAATGGAATTTGTGTATTCAGTTTTGTGTGTCTTATCTACTCAACAGAATCCTTAGGATTCGAAAAGACCCCCCCACCCTGCAGCCCAAGGAGCCCCCTCCCTCCCTGCTTGAGGCTGACCTCACAGAGTTTGATGTGCAGAGCTCCAACCTGCCCTCTGAGGTCCTCTACATGCTCAAGAATGTCAGGTAAAACATGGAGAGAGAAGTGGAGAGAACGGTTCCCATTAAGTTAGCCTCTGCAATCATTTTCAAAATGTGTGTTTTTCCTGTGTTAATCCACCATTTGTTTTAGGGTCCTGGGTCACTTTGAGAAGCCCCTATTCCTAGAGCTGTGTCGCCACATGGTATTTATTGAGCTGCAGGAGGGCGAGGGTCTATTCAGGCCAGGAGATGACGATGACAGCATCTACGTTGTCCAGGATGGGCGACTAGAACTGTGCATTCACGAGAACGTACGTAGATAGGCTGATTGTCAGTTTACTTTCTATTTAGGTCGATTCGGGAACTGTATTTTCATCAATACAAAGGTTTGGCATTGACCCCCAATTACAGTAGAAAGGAGCCAGAAGGTTGCTGGTTCTAATCCCTGGACTCTAATTAACATCCCTTGAGCAGCACTTAAGCATCAGCATAGCTGCTTCTAGAGAAACTGCTTAGTAGCCAACAGTTTAAAAGTGTGCACGGACTGGGTGAATCCAAGTTTTCCTTACAAGACCACCCAGCCTATTTTTTCTGCAAACAAATATAAATCAAATATCATCGACAAAGCTCTTAGTTTATGGCTGCATGATACATTGATGAAATATGTTTGTAACATCATGACATGACTGATAAACTATGATACGTTTCTCTGTTGTCACTCTCAAGAAAAGATGCTCATACTGGGACACATAATAATGATAGTACCTGGGCTGGGTCATACATGCATGTGAAATTGCTTCCTTGCAAGGTATGAATGAAGTATGCATGTGCTGGCTACTACCCTACCGAATGTCTTAATCTGCATTAGGGCCTCCATTGTGATTCAAACTCGGAGGGGCTTTATCCTTTGTCATGTGTTGTAAACATGCACACATTGGCCCTACAGAATTGTTGGGGCCTTTCACTTGTTAGGGCAATGTTTGACTATAGACTCCATTGTTAGTATTAGTCATTTATTATTGTATGTGTGTTTTCCTGTTCCAGGATGGCACAGAACCGGTGGTGAAGGACGTACTCCCAGGAGACAGTGTCCACAGCTTGCTCAGTATTCTGGACATCATCACTGTGAGCTCCTTATTTCTTCTCCATCTGTGCATTGGACAGACTTATCTGCCTCTGTCCTCTCTTACCCTCTAATCTGTCTGTCTCTCTCTCTCTCGCTCTCTGTCGCTATCTCTCTTTGTCTCTTGCTCTCTCTGTCTCCTCTCCACTGTGCATATCTCTACTCATGCATCTCTCTTAGTGATCCTGCCGACAACGGCAAGTAGTGCTGTGGAAATTTGGTCAAGGATGATCAATTACCACGTAGACTTGCTATTGCAGGAGTGAAGTTTATTCATGCAGCATGGAGAGAAAACAACACAGCACAAGACAGTGCCAAGCTTTTCTCTGCCTCTCTAAGGGAGAAGACTATATACACAGTGTAGGAATCAAGGTTTTGGACTGGTCTCGACCCAAGATAAAAGAGTTACTATTCAGTTTAATATCATGAGATGATTGGTGCTTATCTATAAGGAGTAGAGGAGTAGAGTACAGCTGTAGTTCAGCTGCTGGTCACAGTAACCTTGCCAAAGGTGTTGTGAGGTGAGTTTAGCTGCAGGTCTCATTAGTTACACTATGTTCAGAGGAAATGTAATTCTACATTGGTCAGGAATGTCTAGAAAACTATGAAAAATGAATTTAATTGTTCCACATTTTAAAAGTTCATGAAATGTCTGGAAAAAATCTGGAAGCATATTCAGTCCCAAAACACACATTTTAGGTAGTTGTACCCACTGTCATTTCTTCTATTGTGGTATTGCTGTTAAGAATAATTTCCATCTATAGAGTGTAGGAAGCCTATAACTGACATATTGCTGGGTCACTGTCAGCCTAGATCATCTAGAACACTAACTGAAATACTCCAATCCAGGAAATTAAGAAATATTAAGATGGTATGGTCTAGAAATTGTATGGAACTTTGAAATGGAAAATGTGCAGGAACCCTGAACCAATCATAACACAAAAAACAACACAAAAAGTCTATTTTACTTCAGTATTTAACTAACCAGTGTAACCAGTGCATGTTTATATGAAACGCTCGGGTAATCAATTTGTACTCCTTTCATAAACAAAACCTAACTGGGTGATAGTCAACATTGCAATCAAAGAAGCAGTTTAGGCTTTAACCACTGTTCCCCTCTTTTTCTTCTTTACTCCATTTTCTATTTTCTAACTGTTTTGTTCTGCCTTTGCCAGGGTTATCCAGCCCCGTATAAAACGGTGTCAGCACGGGCGGCATCTCGCTCCACTATCTTGCGTTTACCTGCATCAGCATTTCAGTCGGTGTTTGAGAAGTACCCAGAGACGCTTGTGCGCGTCATTCAGGTAACAGTTTCTCTAGTATTAAACCTGTACTCGGTAAAGCCTCTGGCACACACTCCTGCGCCACAAAACCTCTCATGGCTTTGATTTAACTGCTATCTAAAACTTTAAAAGCTTTGTTGTTCTGTTTGCTTCAGTGTTTGACTTTGTGTTTGTTCCAGATAATCATGGTACGTCTCCAGAGAGTCACCTTCTTGGCGTTGCATAACTACCTGGGCCTAACAACTGAGCTCTTCAATCCGGTAGGAGGGAAATCGGTTAACACGCACAGAAAGACTCACCTAAGCACCACTAGCCATAAACTTGTGCAATACTGTACAAGCAGGCAGACAGACAGACACGTATACACACAACATTAAGCACAGCATCATAACCCAGTCCTCCATAAAGCTCAGTGAAAATTATTAACAGTGATCCAAAACCCACCATAAGTAATGGGGAGGACAGTAACCCCCTCTCGAGGTAGGCTGTGCTTCCAAACCTGCCATTCAGGAACCATAAGGGTGTTGCAAAATTATTTTGTTTTCTTCTAAGGGGTATGTGTATGAAATGATATACCATTTTTTGATAAACATTTTTATAATGTATGCTTTTTTTCTTGTGAAGTAATAAGGATTAGCTGCCTCCAAGCATCCTCTAATAATTACTCAATGAAATACTTGAGAAGAGAAAGTTAAATCATCTTTTTATGTTGCATATACAGATCTGGCCAAGATTATTGGCACCCTTGCATTTTATGTATGTACAATAACTTTCGAGCTTCAGTGGAGGCTCTTCTTAGAATCTGATCTGATGTCATGACATTTTTTTCCTTGGATAAATATCTTCTGCCATTTTGTGTAGGCCTGTGTGGTATCATGACTATGCATTTTTAGTGCCCCAGTGGAAATCAAACACCTACCCTTTGGTGCAATACCCACTGAGCTGCACAGGATATTACTTTTTTTTTTTTTCTCAAATTGACAGGAGCGTCAGGCAGTGCCCCTGTCAAATGTGAACAATGTGATTGGAGAGGCAATTCCTGCCAAGATAAATCGCCGTCCACACTTCCAGGATGAGTCACCCACTGGGACCACAGAGACCCTGACAGAGCCAGGTCACACACTCACACACATGAACATATAACTCAGAACATATACTACACACACACATATACTCAAAATTAATGCTGTACTCACACACATGAATTAATACTGTTTACACACGTGCTGCTGACTCTTTCACTGTTGGCAATTCACTTAAACAGATGGTGTAAAGGACAGCCCCTCAAACACCTACAGGAAGGCTCGTTCTGCCTCTGTGCCCTTTGACAGTATAGGTGGGTCAGCCATGTGTATTGGCCTTACAGTACCATGTGTGTGCTTTGAATAGAAGCATCCACCAAATGGCATACGTTCATATTCATTGACCTGCACAGATTTATCACTGTCGCTCATCTGGAAGCAAGGACACACACAGTGTAAAACTCCATTATCCCCCTTCTCTGTCAGGAAATGACCTGAACATGGCTTATGAACGAGCCAGAGTCACCATGGATGAGCCACCATCCAGTCCTGTCACTCACAAAGTAAGACCAACCCCTCCCCTATTTCACCTCCACTACCACCTCCCGCCATACTGCACTCTGTACATTGAAGATTCTTTACATTGAATTGGGAGCTGGCTTTGTAGATCTCCTCACTTTCATTTTGCCACAGCCATGACGCCATTCAAAACAATGTAGTTGCACTCACTCCTTTCTACATAGTCTTGATGTTGTGTCTGTCTCTCACCTACCTTCCTCCTGTAGTCCATTCTGAAGAAGAGTGTGACAATGCAGCACACACCCTCAGCTGTGTTTCATTACACAGACAGTGGAGGGCGCTCTGATGCCGTCCACCCCAGTAAGGTCAGCGCTATCTTCCAGGCTGCAAAGAAGGACCTTCTGGGAATCATCCAGCTGCAGGTGAGAGAACAAGGTTGAGGAATAACAAGATTGATAACAAAATAATTGAACTGTTATTGCTATTCCAGGAACAGGATATTTATTTAGCCCAACTTTATACAGGTTTGACTCATTAGTAGAGCTGGGTATCGTTAGGATTGTACCGATTCAGATGCCATTTTCAGTTCTCCTTATCAACTCGATTCTTTATCAATTCCTTTATTGATTTCTATTAGATAAATTGTTAGGGGGAAAAGAATAGATACAGCTTTTATGGAGTGCTAGTGTTGAAATATGTCAGTTTGCAATCAATGACACACTGAAAGCCCCAAAAGTCTGTTGCACAGCTGTCAGAACAAACACCATCCAGCTGCAGCCTCTTGCCATCGATAAGATGAATTAATACTACAGGAGCTTATAGATTCTGAATATGGGCAATAATTACTATTTGTGGGCTGTTTTTGGGCAGGTTTAACATTTGTTGGAGAAATATAATTTATATTTTAAATATATAATAATAAATTCTGTGATGTTATCATTAGCTAGACATTGCAAGTATTGAACTTTGTGTTTTCTCCTTTAGGACCCCAGTCTGCTGGAGGGTAGAGTGACCCTTCACCAGGTCAAAGCTGGCTCTGTGGTGGCTCGCCAGGGAGACCAGGTTAGAACAACTTAAAAAACAGTTGCACACTCAGTTGCTACTTTGCTCTTCTCTTACTCTCACAATTGATATGCTGGACTAGTCTTGGGTGGGTGTGTGCCATTATTAGTGTGTAAAGCATAACTCCGGACACTGTGACCCTCAGCCAGTCTGTAAGGGAAAGGCTCTGTGGTGGCTCTCCAGGACCACATTAGAACAACCTGAGAATTTAAAAATATTTGGACACTTTCAGTTTCATGGCGTTCATTCATTGTGTTTCCGCACAAAGTCTTGTTAGAGAGCAACTACTTTCCCCCAGTCTTTCTCTCACAATTGATATAGTTGAATAGTCAGCATCTTGCTGGGCATGTGCCTTTTTTTCGTTATTGTATTGTAAAACATAACTCTGAACACGGTGATCCTCAGCCACTCAGGTAGGGCAAAGGTAGACTGATGTAAAGGCCTAAAAGTAGCCAGATGCAGGCTTCTAACATTTTTTCCGTCATGTTAAGGCACTTTGGGAACGATTTGTTTGCTGGTTCTCTTGTATGGTCAGGCAAAGCTTTGAGACATTTGCAAACCATAAAAAAAATGTAGTGTGGCTTGGAATTCTGCTATTTCACCATATTCTCAACCAGTATAATAATAGTTTTTCATTGTTTTGATAACAACCCTGATGGATGGATGGATGGATGAATTGATACACAAATGATTTGTAGAGGGACAGAGAAGAAATGACTCAATAAAACATACAAATATCAGATGTGTCCCAACAAAGTGATTGGAGCTTGGCACTTACCATCAACCTGTTAAATCTATGTTCCTCTCTTTCTTCTCGTTGGTGCCTCAGGAGGTGAGCATCCAGTTTGTGATCTCTGGCCTGCTACATGTTTACCAGCGGATGATTGACCGTGAAGAGGAGACATGTCTTTTTGTTACCCACCCTGGGGAGCTAGTGGGTCAGCTGGCTGTCCTGACTGGGGAGCCCCTCATCTTCACTGTCCGAGCCCACCGGGACTGCAGCTTCCTCTCCATCTCCAAGACCCACTTCTATGAGTCAGTCACATCAAGACATACACACACGCATGCATACATGCACCGTTGTGTTCCCATACTGTGGAATGTTTTAATTCTTTGACTTTCTTTTTGTCTTCTTTGTATGTGATGAGTAATAAGAGTGACCTGTGACTTTTCTTTGCCTTCTTCTGTCTTCCTTGTTGTTTCTGTGGGTATGTGATGAGGAATGAGAATGATCTTTAAATTTTCTTTGTGTGGGTATGTGTTTGTGGGTGTTTATCTATCCCTCAGGATCATGCGTGTGGAGCACACAGTAGTGTTGAATGTGGCTCATACGGTGGTGAAGAGGATGTCATCCTTTGTCAGGCAGATAGACTTTGCTCTGGACTG
>OOFE01048241.1:29467-40424 GCA_900323365.1 Monocentris japonica
TTGCATCTTTCTTTCTCCCTCCATGCCACACTTTGCTACAACCAGCCCGCTCCCTGTGAATGTGGTTTTTAGCTTATGTAGTATTCACACCATGTGGGGAATATTTGCCGGAACAACGCAATGTTCAGACTCATTGCTTCACATTCAAACTCATTTGAAGCTGTAAATGCAATGATTGAAGTTTTCTATAGATGACTGGTTTTTTTTCCACACTGAACACAGGCACTTAGTGAGTGATACATTTGAGTTTGTTTTACAGCAAACAATGCAATGTCAACCGCAAACAAAAGCAAAACTAATATTATCCTGCCATTGCATTTTATTCTATCATTGCAATCTGTCACAATCAATTTATAGTATAAACACTGTCACTTCCACCTTGGTTCTGTTTGGATTTTATATTATAAGGACTAATTAGCCTATATTTTTGTTTTGGTGGGGTGGAAGGGAATATTTTCATATTTCTAGCAGTGGATCGAATTTTCCAATTCCAAGGGATATTTAGAAGTTCATTCATAGTGTCAAGTGCATTATGTGTCACAGTAAAATGTGCGACTAGTCAGTGATTTTAGTTGTTTTATATCGGTGCCTTGCCTATATATTTAGTGTTAAAGATGCTAACATTGAAATTTCTGATTTTTTTGGTTGTTGATTACCATGAGTCCCAACCACAGTCAAATTGAGGACACAAATAAACTCTTGCTCTTCATGGGATGGAATTAAATCATATCAGATTAAATAAATAAAAAAGTAAAGCAATTGAATCAACCTGCTTTAAGATACATGTCCTGTATTGAATCGCTAACTACATGTCAAGATGCATATCTGCTCAGTATGAGAAGGAGAGATTCATATCCCTATTTGCTATACTCTATGTGATACAAGGCTCGCTGTTTCCTTCTGCTCAGCTAGCTGATACTCAGCTGGAGGAGCAGAATAATTATACTGAGCTTAATTACAAAACTGCACTTCTGGGCTTACATTTAGACGTGCACATACACACACACACACACACACACAGACACACACACACACTTTCTAATGACTTTCTGTGTCCTCACTTGGAGAAGGAATGCTAATACTGCACCGCCTCCTTGTTTCTCTTTCTTTGCTTGTTATTTTTTGTTTTTGTTTGGGTCCTCTCTTAGATGGGCTTGTTTTTTTTTCTGTCGAACTCTATCAGCAAAGTAATCTGTTTCACAGAGAGGAGGGAATTGATTGCTAAATCCCCATTTTTAGCATGTCATTTATGTATATACACGCTGATTGAAACATGCTGCTGATGGAAAGTAGGAGCTTTGCAGCTTTTATATTTCAACTCAAAATAAAGGCCCCTCTGGCTGCAATGTTTCCAATCAAATAGAAACAAATAATTTTAAAGATTCAAATTGTATTTAAAAAACATGTTTAGGTGCCACCTACATCAAAGCCAGACGTTTGGTGAAAGTGGTGCTAAAACTCCAATTCCAGATTGGGCTTTTAATAATGATTAATGTGCTGTTTCAATCCCTGTGATGTTTTTAACACATTGCTTGTGCTCAGACATCTCCATCCTTCCCCTTCTTCCTCCTCTTTCTGTTTATACCCATTTCTCATTCATCACTCATCAACCTACCTGTTCCACTTCTCACAACCTCCTACATCCTCATCCCTTTGCCTCACTGACTCACTCATCTACCTGCCCGCCCACCTTAATCCTTCACCTCTTCTACTCTCTTCACCTCTTCCCTTTCATTCACCCTCTGTGGCACTTTCTCTTCCCTCCATTAGATGAGTCAGACTACCACACTGACTATGAGGATGAGGCAATGGAAAGTGCTCTGTCTGACATGGAGCTGTACAATCACTATGGAGAGCACACTGAGGGGGAGGAGACTGCAGACACGGTGCGAACCTCTGATCATAAGGGTGGACTCGTACTACTGTATTTCTTGTACTATTTAAGCACTTAAATGGCCACATTTTGGAGGTCATTCATTTAGGCCTACGGGAATACATCTCAGGGTAAAGTATAACTGTGATTTTTGCCATAATAATATACATTTTGTAGGACAGCCTGATTGGGGTTAAATGTAGTTCTACTGTACTTCTAATGTAGTGTGCATCCACCCTTTGTAAGGATTTTTACTTTTCATTTTTACCTACACTTGTCACATCACATTACATTTTTACAACCACTGTGAAATGTGTGAAAAGTTTAGGAAAATACTGTCCAAAAGATAGATTTTGATCCCGGGGGGGGGGATTCTGGGGTTGCAGCAATATCACAAAAAACAGAATATAAAATATAAGGCATAAATACAATAGAATACACAATAAACATTAAGTAGATGGAAAAGTTAAGTGTTGTTTTGGATGCTCTTATTCAGAGTGCACCAGTAGAATAAGCTTAATTTCCTAGATCACCAACATTACAAGCAGGCAGCAGTAGGCAGTACTAGTGTCAGAACCACAATGCACAGAAAATATTATGATTTCATTTTGAATAAATGGGGAATTTCAGGTAATCAATTCCATAAAGTAAAGAATTAATCTCCAGCAGAGTGGAAATTATGTTTTATAAATAACAGAAAGGGAAGAAAATGACTTGGATAGAAAGCAGTTGAAATGGGTTGAAAAGTAAAGAACAAATTATTGTTTCATTTGATGGTGATACAAGGAGTGAAAATCCTACATATTTCATTTTTAACCACTTTCTCTGTAATTTGAGGAGTTGTGCATGCTATTATTCATTGAAATGCTATTTTTAGCTGCCTTTTCTCTGCATGGAGACTTAATCTTGCTTCTGATCCTCAGGATGAAGAGCTGGAAAGGAGACGTGTACATCGTATTCCTCCCCCCATCAACACCGCTCTGAGCAACCTCTCAAACTCCCCTGCCCTTGACAGATCACTGGGTTTGGCCTCTCCCACATGCACTTCAAACCAGGATTTCCTCTCCAGCAAGTGAACACCCACTCAGTTAACTCCACCTAATCAAGCTATCACAGTTCAACCTGTCTGTCAGGCTCTCTTAGTCATGCTTTACCATCCAGTCTGTCCCACATGGATCTTCTCATTCTGCCCATAAGACTGTCACAGTGACTCTGATTACCAATCTGTCCTGTATCACCTGACCTCATAAGCCACACACTCATAGGCTGAGACATAGAAAGTCCCTTCAGCAACAGAATGCAGGCAGCTAGTGTCAATCCTTTCACAGCAATTCATTCCTAGTCTATACCATGCACTACATATCTGCTCCGTTCTCACATTGAGATGGTGAAGACTGAAGTTCATATCAGTTCAATGGGAGATAGAAGATAAGGGAGGAGGCAAAGGGATAATCTACAGACTACTGGGGCCACCTCCTATTTCCATGAAATAGAATTTACTAGATGAACCCAGACCGAGGTGAAAGTTATGACCCTTTGCTAATTATACCTATTAAATCCACTTCAGTCAGACATGTAGATGAAGGGTAGGAGGCAGATTGAAGGATAGATAGTTGAGACATAGACTAAGCAAAAGCCACTGCAACTCAATATTACAAAGGTGGTAATATTTTGTACACCTGCAACAGCGATGCCCCCACAAACACACATGCTCTTGATTCTAAAAAGAAAGAGGAAAGCAAGCTGCTCAGTCTGTGGTCATGGCTATTGGCACAGTTTTGTCCTGCCCCATGGGCCAGGACAGGGGAAGCAGTCACTGCAAGTCACTTTAATGTACTAGTTTTCCTCCGGGGTAGCAAGAGAGCATTCTCCCCATCTGCTTTCTGGCTTGAATCTATCAGACACACACTGGGCAGCAGACAGTGCAGATCTGCTTGGTGAACTCGAAGCTCTAGATGCCTCTGTAAAATGTTTGCACAGGTGCAGTCTCAGACAGCTGGTCAATTATCCGCAGGAGCATGTTGCAACACACATGATTTGGCTAATGAATCATTAAGACTCATATCAGCATTTTTTTCAGGCACATGGCCTTCCATTGATAGATCAGATTTTCGTTACATATATAGATGCATTTAAAATCAAGCAAGTAAGTAACTTGTATCCTAGAAATCATATGAATGTAAGTACAGCCTAAGCTCCAGATGCTATTATAGCATTTGTGCACAGGCATAAATCTAAGACAGCTGGACAATCATTCCAGAAGTGCATTGCAATGCACGATTGGACCAATTAATCATTATAGAGCCTTGATTAACTTGTTTCTATATATTACATTCTATCCTTTATATAGACTAACTTACTTACATATCATTGCACCTGTCAATGCAAGTCTTTTTATATATATATTTTTTCCTGACTGCATATTGTACCTTGTGTGCCTCAAGTGCTGCAGTGCTCCTCAAGTATCTGTAGCATTATATGTGTAGACAATGGAAAAACCCTGTGGTGAATGCCGTGTAGATCCCTTGTGATTTTATATAAGTGGCCCTGGTTCACAGAATGTGTGAACAAGTCTGAGTTGGGAGAAGGTTGCTCTTTACCAATGGAGGTGGTGGTGTTTGGTGAACGTGTGACCAATTTTTTTTTTTTTTTTTAGAAGTTTTGGGTTCTATCCAACAACCAAGCACTATGAATTAATGGGGTCTGGCAGAATGAATGAGTATTTTGCTGTTTCATTAAATGGGAGGTGGTAATGGATTAAGTGCTTGTGTAATGTATGGACTTGTGCCACGAGCTTAATGGAAGTCTCAGAGCTGACCCTTACAGAACAAGAACCACTGCTTCAGACATTGTTTTCAAGTTTTCCACTAATCCTGTGTAACATCAATTACTTGTGTCTATATTTATGTAATTTGATAAATATTGTTTTTGATAATCGATTATTACTAATAAACTACTCTCGTTATAGTTATAGTCTGTGTGTCTTTCATTTTTCTACACTGCTATCTCTCTTTTCTGTTTGCTGTAAAATATAAATGTGAACGTTTTAGTCGACTTGCCTGGTAAGAGAAAGGATAAAGCCGATAACGAGAGCTTGACTTTGCTTTTTATTAAGTGTAACTTCATCAGCTAGTGGAAAATGACAAACGGTGCTCTGGCAGAGCTTGGACCGGGGTAGAGGTGTGAGTAATGACACTTCAAAACAGTGCCAAGAAATAATAGGTACTGAGGAAGTTTTACTTGAATGAACCTAGCAATGCATACATCTGCTTTGTTCTGTTGCAGCAGGACTCTCCAAATGAGATGATATCTTAACGAGACAAACCTGAGCAAATGAAGGATGGAAAAATAGAATATCAAGCAGTGGAAAGCATGCGGTTCAGACGGGGTGGCAGGGTGGCTTATTTATTGGAGTTTCCTTGAGCAAAACACTGAATCCCTACCAGCTTCAAAAAGGCAATTCTGTAACTGACCCTGTGCTCTGACCTTCCTGGGATCAGTCAAGTATCACATTACATCGGTACATAGATGGGGAATGAGTGTAATTCTTCCTTATTCATGCTCATTCGGTACCATTCAAGAAACCACTATCCTCATGATGACATATCTCCATTTTAACATGCTATACGGGGGGACATTTTGCATTACGTGATATGGCCTGAGTAGGAGAGAGGATGACTGTGAGAGAGAAGCAGAATCTGAAAAATGGGTTAAGGAGAGCTTATTTGTATTGTACTGAACTCGGGGCAGATTGGTAAAGAACGTAGAGATTATTATAAACATACCTAACACCTGTAGGCCTATTTCATACACGCACACACACACACACACCAATGGGTGATTAATCCCACCTTATTGATGTGTCCTATAATGAGTTTTTTCATACTCCCTCCCTGGGGAATGCAGACTTTCATCAGCTAATTAATGAGCTTCCAGGGGGAATTTGGGTCAGGCGAAGGGGTTGGAAGTAGAGAATGAGAGCGAAACGGCAAATAAGTGACACTACCTTAGATCAATACATCACAGGAGGGAAAGTTGAACAGAAAGGAAATATGTGGTGAATGAGAAGGAGCTTTGAAAATAAGTGCTTTGGCAGAAAAAAGGGATCACAGTGAACAAGGGGTGTCACAGGGATAAGATGGCCAGTGGTGTGTTGGCATACTGAGTCCACTCTGAACCAAATTACCACGACAGGCAATAAAAGACTCAGAGACGTATAGCCACTTATGGAAAAATGAGGCAGGGACAAGGGGGAGTTGTTGACCTTAAACTGAGGGACAGCTTGATTTAAAGAAGGTCATGTGTATCGGCCCAGAACCATTATACAATGCTGCTTGTTCCCTTCCTCCCTCTTTCATTATTTCTGCCCTGTCTACTGGCTTTTGTAAAATGGGACCAAAAAGGACTCAAACAGGTAAGTGGGTCACACTATTTGCTTCAGGTGTTTAAGTACCTCTCCAACGCATGAATACAAAAATAGAATTTCAACACACAGGCTGCTCCCATACAGCAATCAACATCACTCACGTCTTTAACATGAGTTCATTTCCCAAATGCTGTATCACTCAAAACTCAAAGAGTTGATCATCTTATTGAGAACCCGGTCTGGAAAAGTTATCCACTACATTTTAAAGAGTGGCATAAGCTGTTTTAGTTGTATTAAGAGTGCCACTTCTTAATAAGTAAGTTTTTCTTTGTTCTAAATTAATGAAGTTTATAAAGCACTAAAGTATAATCCATTTAACCATTCACAAGAAATTAGACCAATGTCACGCAACAGTGTCTGTCAACATTTTCTGCTGATTTGTTTGTATAGCATCAATATTTAACTCCTTTCTCTCATTGCGATTAGTTTGGTTTGTTGTGTGTCCCACGGCAGCAAGTCTGTTGTCACAGTTCATACTGAGAAATATCCATTCCTAACAAAATTACTCAGACTAGACTGTATTCTGTGTGCCTGTGTGCGTACACCTTTTTTTACATCTCAGAAGTAGGTTAGGGGGGGGCTAGAATTGGCACTGTCCACAGAAGGACATTTCTGAGTGACATTGAGCTGAGGCCTTGTAGTTAAAATCAATCTGATGCATTCACTTTTCATCTACTACGCTGGAGCTCATCTGCCAGTCAGCCTGTAGCTATTACTTCTCTTAAGCTGCCCTCTTTCTCTGTGTCTCTGCCAGCCACATGACACCAATGCTTTGTTCCATCACCTGAGTGACAGGGATTGCAACACAAGCTGCCTGCAACATGCTCCCTTCTTTGAAAGACTGTTGTTGATAGATGCAGCACCGAGAATCATTTGAGGTAAAATAGTGTCTAGGGCTGCAGGGTCATTTCTACGGCTGCCTGCCAGTGAGTCTGGGTAGCGCTTTATTTGATGTAATCTGTTGTGCCGTGCCTGTGTGTGTGTGTGTGACTCCTATTTATTAAATTCAATTACTTTACTGTTGTGTGACAAACACCAGTGGTCAAAACATTGGCTTATTCCCCATAAATATACACATATTGTCAGCTATAGCTATGTGCCATATCCAGAAAATAAAAGCCAAGTAGATTTACGTTGTGTGAGAGATGCAAGATGCAGGTAGAGGACAAAGTCATTTTTCACAAACACCTCTTATCCAGCCGCTTGCTTGGTCAGCTCTGGCCTCAGAGAAGGTTTCCGGTAATTTAGGGCTGTCCTTTATCTCTAGGTGCTTTGTTATGTCTAGATTTCAATCTGTGAAATGCCACACTGTCTCAATGTGATTCAGTTCATCATTACCTCAGGCCTGTTCAGGATGTGCAGATTGTGAGATTCCACAGGTTTCAGCAGTTCTCTGTGAAGTACCATATAGGACGTAATTCAAACTTTACCTTGCATATACACACATATTATCTCTCACATACATCTGACATTGAAACACTCAAACACTACTGAAAACTGTGGCAATGTCCATATTTACAGTGAATTAAAAAAAAGAAAGCAAAAGAAACAAACAAATTTGCAAAACGTATTAAATAATACGCGTTTGGCGGACAAATCTCTCTACTCCCACTCATCTAGGAGACATAGGGCAAACAGACACTCTGGATGACTGTATCACAGCCCTCCCAGCAGTCAATGCAGACTGGTTTAAATAGAGAGGTTTCCCTCCACTTCACCTGGGACAAAACCATGTTAACCTGAGCAGCAGGGAAGTATCAGGACCGCTAAACAAATACTTTACGCACCCTACGTATCTACGTGTAAAGACAACAAGACAATTAGCCATGGTACTACTTTTCTTATCACCCCGAAACATCTGAGGTTGGTGAACGCGCCCCAGGATGAGATTGGAGCACGCTCCATTAGACCGGCAGAGACGCACGTAACCAAGGTAAGGACAAGAAACCAACAAGAGAATGCGCTCACGTTCACCACTTTCCACCGGCACATCATGCCCACACAAACAAATGTACATTATACTCTGCAGAAGAAACCGAATTGGCGGACCAGCGCGGAAGCAGAAAAGGAGAGATTAACTGGGGAGTAAAAGGCAGTATCGCGATTCATGTGAATGGTGAACTCATTCACGTGAGTGCGGGAATGCAGACACTTGTTTTGGAATTGGCATGGCGCCTAAAATACCTGTAAGTATGTTGTATAAGCCTACAGAATATAATGCACCAACATGACAAACACATTTATTCAGTGATGGATGCAGACACCACTGCATCATCACAACACTACTGAAACCCTCTTAAATACACTGCTGAAAACCTCTTCCACACACTCTTGAAACCCTGTCGTAAACACTACTGAAATGCGTTATGCTCATAAACACTAGTGAAATTATCTCATATACACCACTGAAACACTCACACTACTGAAATGTTGTTATACACTATCAAAACATTCTTGCACACACTACTGAAACACTTTCATATACACATTGAAACACTCCTGAAATGCTTTTATACACACAAGTGAAAAACGGCAGTCCAAGTATGAGAGCATTTCAGTTGAAACAGAAGCAGAAGCATTCATTAGGAAAAAAAAAGAATAAAATCATTTCATTGGCTTATTTCCAAAGACCACCACTCTTTGGCCATTGTTTCAACATTGGCAACTAACGGAGAAACAGTGTGCAGACCCAGGGGTGACCAGAAAACAGAGCTCCATTGGCAATGAAAGTTTTAGACCAGTAAAATATGTTGTTGTTCCATGGTGAAACTTATACAAAATAACTGCAGGGGTTAGGGTTAGGGAAAAGGAAATTCTGGTTGACAACACACCCCCAATTATCCTCGTTTGAAAATAAATGTCCATCGTTGTTATTTTAATTTTGAGAAGAAATGGTGAAAGCATTGGTGCAGTGTGTGAAGAAGAAACACAATTTCACAGACTGTGAAGTTGAAGTAATGGTTAGACAAATTCATTGGAGGAGGACAGGGGATCCCAATCTCTCCGTGGCTTGTATCCTTGGCCAAACTGTCATCAGTGGCTTTGTGCCTGACGACAATCCACCTGGCCAGATGGAACTTGGTATGTCACCCAGTTTGGATCTTATTGTAAGGAATTAGGCTAATCACACTTACAATAAAACAGACTCGTGTGATGCACTGCTTTTAGAAACACAGTATGACTATGAAGACCCAGGTTTGTTTTAATAAAATAAAATCGCAATATCTTACTAATCAGACTCAAAAGACTGTAAACATCTGAAGCTCTCTCTTTGTAATAATCGAAGGAAAATGACAAACATCCAAGAAAAATAAGAAATAGCTAATGGCAGTAAGGTCATGTTGGCATTTTAAGCCAACAGTGAAGCAAAGATGAAGGTGAAACAATAACACCAAGAAGTAAGCCTCAGGAGCATAATTGAATGCATTTATATTACACTACTGTTGGAAAAATGATGACAAGTCACAGAAGAAAATGAAATGTAGTTTCAGCTTTTCATAGGAAAATATAATGAGTTGGCAAATGTTCTGCCCCAGGGCTGCATGCACACCTCCTAGTGTTTACATACAAGAAACAGTGCTATATCAATTTTTAAAAATGCTACACACAGGACCTTTAAGTTTGATGATGCAGGTCGTTTTTAGGAATAATGGAGTAGCTATTTGCTGCATCCCTCTTGATACATGGTAACGTTTTAGAGACATTTCAGTCAGCAATATTGCTTAAAATCCCAGTGATCAGTAAAAATCAGTGCATTACACTATATTACATTACAGGCATTTAGCAGACGCTTTTATCCAAAGTGACTTACAATAAGTGCATTCAACATAGGTAGGCAAAAGAACTACTAGTCACCAGACATTTTAAGTGCATTTCCTTCCTAAACAAGCATCTAAGAGCATAACCAGTGCTGAGGTAAAAGTGCAAGAAGTTAGCTACCTACTTTTTATTTAAACAAATAAGTGAAGCAAATAAACAAGGGTAGGGTAGTGTTTCTTGAAGCGGTGGGTTTTCAGCCTGCGGCGAAAGATGGGCAGCGACTCTGCTGTCCTGACATCAGTGGGGAGTTCATTCCACCACTGTGTGGCCAGGACAGAGAAGAGCCGTGACCATGTAGATAGGCCGCAGGGGCCTCTGAGCAACGAGGCAACCAGTCGCCTCGAGGCAACAGAGCGAAGTGGTCGGGCGGGGGTGTAAGGTTTGACCATAGCTTGGAGTTAAGAAGGAGCTGTTCCTTTCACTGCCCTATAGGCTAGCACCAGGGTCTTGAACTGGATGCAAGCTGCTACAGGGAGCCAGTGTAGAGAAGGGTAGTTGTGTGGGAGAACCTGGGGCGGTTGAACACCAGACGAGCTGCAGCTTTCTGAACAAGCTCCAGAGGTCTGATGGCAGACGCCGGGTCACCAGCAAGGAGGGAGTTGCAATAGTCCAGGCGGGAGATGACAAGAGCCTGGATGAGCACATGCACCGTCTCGTCAGTGAGGAAGGGGTGAATCCTTCTGATGTTGTAGTGTAGGAATCTGCAGGAGCGTGTCACTGATGCAATGTTTGCAGAGAACGACAGTTGGTCGTCCAGGGTCACACCCAGATTCCTCGCAGTCCGAGTTGACGTCAACTCGGACTGCGAGGAATCTGGGTGTGACCCTGGACGACCAACT
>OOFE01048338.1:0-11547 GCA_900323365.1 Monocentris japonica
TCATACAACAACTTGAATTATCAGTTTTGGTGATGTAGAAAGTTGTGTCAATCAAATTTGCTTTGTGGCATGGCCTCTTCGCTTCTTGTGAGTGATTAGGATTGACTACAGCTGGTGACTTCTCTGAGCCAACTTAAATAGGCCCGTTTGAGACACTTAGACTCAGCCACAAACGCTACAATGGGAAAGTCTAAGGAGTTCAGCACGGATCTGAAAAAGGGGATCATTGACTTGAACAAGTCAGGAAAGTCACTTGGAGCCATTTCAAAGCAGCTACAGGTCCCAAAATCAACCGTGCAATTCTTTTTGCACATGTACATACACTTGTAAAGAACATGTATCTCATGGCAGTCTTGAGTTTCCAATGATTTCTACAACTTACTTTTCTGTGATGGAATGATTGGAGGACATACTTTCTACATCACCAAAACTGATAATTCAAGTTGCTGTATGTATATTTTTGACTCAGCAGATTTTGTCATATTTCCAGAAGACCTATAATAAATTTATGAAAGAACCAAAATTCATGTTTTTTGTGACAAAGAAGTATGTGCTCCAATCATTCTATCACAGAAAAATAGGAGTTGTAGAAATCGTTGTTCTTTACAAGTGTATGTAAACTTTTGACAACTGTACATACCTGACTTTCTACTGCTTATTTTTTACGTTGCCATATTGTCTATATATTTATTTTATTAAATGTATTATTTCTTGTAGTTTTTTAGTATGCTAGTTTTAGCCCCATTTTCCTTTTCATCTCTTAGCAGTGATCAGGTCTACCACTGCGCATTTCTGTATGTGACAAATTAACCTTTTAAACCCTGACATGAATAATGACCCCTAAAACTGAAGGTGGCAATGCAATGTCCATGTTAATGATACTATAACAGAAATGGCATTCACATTTTCTACCTTTTTAGAAATGTTCCAGTAAATGATCTAAGAGGCATTTGTAAAAACAGTTGGTCCTTTTAATCTTACAAGGCAGACATTTGAAAATAGAAAGACATCAGTTAAAAAGCTATTGATACATTATATTCACAAGATGAGGTCCAACACAAGTCATCACACAAAGATAACTTACGGGTCTTAACATATATGAGCAGTTCTGCTATTTTAAAACAAACCATGTCGCTAAAATCTAATACACAAATGACTCGGTGAGTAATCAAGTTCACAACTTGACTGCATAGCTTTCTGACTGATGTAAAATCAAAAAAGCAGTTTTGAGCTGCAGGTAGACATGATGTTATGTTTGCAAGCAGCAATACTGTAGACGCATATGTTAGACCTCTTCATCATCACCGTCTTTACTCTGTCCATCGGTGTCCGCAGTGAGGGGCAGTGCAGACGTAGTACAGCCTCATAGCATCCTGTGGGGTGAACAGAACATAAATACATCTTAAAAATACACTTTATTAAACTTGATTAATTTATTAAGCTTTTACTTGATTCCAGTTATTGTGGAAACCGTTTTTTGATTACTTTCACCCTGTGTCGTCCAGTTTTAAATTGACATTTTCTTAGATTTAGATTGTTTGATCTAGCCTGTGCTAGAATGCTTTGTTTTTTCTCTTTGTCCTCATCTTGGACATTTTTTTGCTCCTGTGAAGCACTTTGTAGCTCTGTTTTAGTAAGTGCTGTATAAGTTATTATATGCTACAATTCAAGTGCCGGTCGTAGCCATGCAACTGTTCTAGTTGGGCTAAAAGTGTTAATTCCAATCACTGGTTACTTGTTTTTCTATGCAAAATTGGGCTTAATTGTCCTCTAGCAGTAGGCAATTACATATCATTGAAGGCGTTCCATTAATGGATGGATATAAAGGACAAGCTGCAGATCACAGAAAGTTAGTACATTTATTTATAAACTACTAAATAACTAATGGTTATTTATCAGGTATTTCATTACAAGTGATCATTACCTCAGCCTTCATACTGTGAGACTGGAAGAACACTGCCTCCTTGTGACCACATCTAGGAAGAAACATGAGGTGTGCACAGTGTTACAAACTACAAATCTCACATAGGGAAGAACATCACATTTCAGAAAATTCATTCACAATGGAAACACAACATGTATTGAAAAACATATTAATAGGGTTGTGCACAGAGGTGAGTGAGGAATCGTGAAAGACAGTAAAACTCACTTGGGACAGGGGTGGTCCTCTGTCCTTGGTAGTGTTGGATCCTGAGATACATCAGCAATAATTTGTGTCAACTCGCTGGAGAAAGATAGAAACAAATAGTTGGATGAATGATCATGATACATACCAACACCTAGTAGCCCTAGAATGCCTGACATTACATACATTGCACGTACGTCCCCATCCAGGTTTTACTGTTGTACATGCCCCAAGAACTGGGACATTACAGATGTTTTGCAATGTGTGTCAATATTCGTTTGCAGCCCCGTTTAAAAAAGATTAGCCACTACTGCACAGTCTGAATGTGCACAATCAAAAATAATGCATGATCATTTACAATCCTTTTGAAGACTACTAACAACCGAGTAAATTTCCAGGTGTTCTGTTGTACACAAATGAACCAGTGTGCACCTGAAAACATTATTGAGTGTCCTGAAAATGCACTTAACTTGTTGCCTTATGTATGATTAATTACATTTGGATGATCTGAAAGTGCATGAGTGGCTACACACTGAGCAGGACATGTTTGAAAGCAAAGACGCAAATCCCGCAGAAGAAGCAATGCAGTAATATTAACCATATTAATACATATTTCTACAGCTAAGAAACATCTAATTTATTTGTGTGGGATAGAAAAGTAATTGGTAGCATTGTGGTTTCCTTTACTTACTCAACCTCATGGGTGATCTTATTGACATAGATGCAGCTGTTGTCCGCCTCTTGCTGGTAGTCACAGTTCCTGCACTGTGGGTTGAGACATCCAAATAAGTTATGGCTTCAAACTGTCCTAAACCTATTGTTGAGGCGATAAATGTTTTTAAATTTAAGTTAAATTTTAGCATGCATGTAAGTGGGCCACAACATGCCAAGCCATGAGATTTTTTGATTTCCCTAGCTCCTGCAGAGTTAATAATCACCTACCAAGTGACAAAAGCTTTACCCTGTACACGGCCGTATACAATATCATCAGCAACTCTGTAGAGATCTGATAGCCAATCAGACATTATGGCCCACACTTGTCATCGCTACAACTACATCTTGCACTACATATACAGCGTCTGCTTTTGGGGAAAACTTGGCAAACATTTATGGGCAAGTGGACATTTCATTATATATTGTGGCGTGATACATGTTGAGGTATGAGCAGGCAAAATCATTCCCAATATGCACAGACTATCTTTTAAGCCTTCCCAGAAGCTGCTAAAGTGGGTTGATGCGTGAAATTTGGCATCAGCATGGCAAGCTCTCAAACAGTGTTCCTACACCTTCTTGCTAATCAAATTCCATGACTATGTTGCAAATGTCCCATTGTTTTTAGGTTGAACAGCTGAATGTCCCAGGTCTTATTTCTGGCTACAACTGTCACTTAGGACCGATACCATCAGGACATTTCTGGTTTTTATACCTCAAAAGGGAAGTGGATCAACAAGTAGCCACGCTTCACATTAAACATTTCACTGGTTTTCCATGATCGTGGGAAACCTGGTCAAAACTCATCACAATGGAAACAGCTTGACCACCCTTCTCCAATGGTCCACATCTTGTTTAGCTTCTGTTTCCCTCCCCAGATGAACGGGGACAGCTTTCCTTGACCAGGGAACATGAAAGGTCCAGCTAGACAAACAAGCACCACCTAGTTTTGATCATACGAATGTGAATGGGAACGTCGGTGGGTTCACACTACACCCAGTCCCTCAACACGATAATACCACCAGCCAGTAACTAACCGATTGAGAAGAAATGCGTTCACTTACTGCATAGAGCAGGATACGGTTCTCCTTGTCTTCTTTGGGATACAACATGTTGTTACTGGAAAATAGAGTCAGTGTGTTTAGTGGTGTTGACTCATTCTATGTTCAAAAACGAGGTATAAACATTCATTCATATGCACGGACTCCCGGACCCAGTCAAGAGATGACTTAACGTTAAGTAGGCTAACATGTTTCTAATCTTATAAATTAGCTATTTGGCCACGTAAAGCTTACCATTCTTGACAAAACCGGATTCCAACAAATCCTGGTTCATGCGTTCCACTGTCTAAATCCATTTGGACAAATTACTGATGAAGAAAATGCCAACAAATTATAATTCTTTCAAGACTCGTGTTTATCAACGCCAACCACTCTTACAGTTTGAAAACAGACGATGTGCGCATGCGTAAACTCTCTAATATGTAATGGTTTTCGGGACAGCACCCCCTAGCACTTGGAAGACAGAAAAAACCCAAAGAGGCAGGCATACTTGGACAATTTTATTTCTACACGGATCCAAAACCCAAATTACATTAGTAGCGTTCAAAAGCGTTCAGTTAAACAGTTAATTTATTGATACATGATCACAAGGAATCATTCAAATAATTTGCATTCAATATTAAACAAATTTCACTTGATAATACTAATAATCTGTAGAGGGCTTATAGATGGTAATGACAATAACACCATTATCCTAAACGAAACCCAGCAAACACAGTGTCATTATCTTCTGTTGCAAAGATGTCATTTCGACCAGGCCCCCACAAATTAACCCAGACCATGTCTTTTTTAGAGAGCTGGACCACACTGCTCGTACTGGCAACTTGGCTACACTTATCTGGCAAAGTGGTGTGATACAGTGAGACTACCTTCTCGCCATTCTTAAATATGGCACACTGAGCCCGTCCATACACAGATATGTGCACAGTGAAGTGGTAAAAGCCATCCAAAGGGCAGGTGAAGATGCCTGTGTCTGGGCTGTAGGCTGCTCCCTCATTTGTCAGCACATTAGAAAACTTCAGGACACCAGATTCACTTGGGTAGCTGTCAGCGATGTTCAGTTTGGCTGTGAAGGCAACAGCTCTGCCTAGAGTGGGCAAAATTATGATGATGGTTAGAGTGAGGAAATGTGGGAAATGGAAAATTGCATTTATGTTTTGAACATGTTCATAATAAAAGATTGTCTGACACCCTTCACATTAAAAATAGCTAGATGAAATTATGAGATTATACACATAATAATGTTAAAAATGCTTTTGTTTACCAGTGCTGTCTCCACGACCAGGTTCAAACTCCATGTCTAAAACTTCTGATGATGGCTTGATACACTTCTGTTGAAAAGACAATCAAATGGCGACAATATGTAGATTGTATTTCAGTACATATTTTTGTAGAGGATAAAAGGTATTTTCTAATGTTTCTGGAAATACATTGTGATATCACGTTCAAACTTGAGTGAAATATTGTTTGCAAATACATTTTATAGTTTGTTTTAGCCAACTTATGTGCCAGGTGGCTGCGGTTTGCCACATAGGACAAGAAGAACCACAGTAGAGTATTTGAAAGTCAATTTGGTGTACAGTTCTGTGCCTGACAATTCACCTCTCAATGTCTGAATTTGTCTGACACGGCAAACACACCTATTTTGGTACTCCCAGCCAAACTCTAGGAATTATTAGCAACTTTTTGATGAAGGTCTAAAAACACTAATATATTGCACGACTGATTGCAAATACTAATATACGAGTCAAACAAATCAATAAGTTGGATAGCAAAGAGCTCCTTGCCTGATGCTGCCTTGCGGAAGAGTGCTGTGAGACAGATAGACAGGAGCTGTTTTTCCTGGTTTGCAGACAAGGGCGTAGCCAGGGGAGGGGCCACAGGGGCAGTGGCCCCTGCTGAAATCTGATTGGTCCCCAGCGTCACTCCAGCCCATTGATGCAACTCCATGAAAACCTTTGCAAAGCATTGAAATCATGATAAAGATGTACACTTTTAGAGAAAGAAGAAACAATTCTCTGGGTACATAATTATTAAGACAATGGGTCATTCCTGGATAATTTATTTCATGAATACATAAAATAAATAAATTAATAATAAATTCATCAAGCAGGTTTAATACATTTAGCAAGTACAATAAATACACACAAATTTGTCTAGAAGGCACTGGTGCAGAGTCATACAGTATTGATATCTTACATAGTATGATAGTACATACTGAAACATGGGCAGTGGGGCCGCACTGACAATGCAAAGGGACAGTCCAAGAAATATGATAGACAGTAGACTGTACATATCACTCTTCAGATGGCATTAAACTGTCCAGTGATTGAATAATTCAATGTAAAATACAGGCATACACAAGCATTTGACAGCTGGAACTGTCAAACTGGTGAAGCAGCCCTGCCATTCTTTAAATTTCTGTCAGCTCACTAATAACAGAGTTGTTGTTTGCAGAGGTGGGTGTATGGTGATGACATTCAGAAAAGGATGAATCAGCCAATGTTGGGACTGCATTTGATTTTCCCTGATTTTGTTGTTTTCTGTGTTTTTTTGTGAGAGAATATGATCCAAGACGTATCTTGAGCCGCTGTTCTTGACTGAGCTCTCTGATTCTCACACTTTGTATTTTTCTTTTCTTTGCACTTAACAAAAAAACGAATCGAAATAAATAAAACATGTACACTGCACACACACATACATTAACATTTCATTCTTCAATGCTGTTAGATTACCCTGTGTTCATGATCATTCTATGGCAGGGGTGGGCAACCATGTGCCATGGAGGGCCGAGAGTCTGCAGGTTTTCCCAAAGACTACAGCAGGTGATTTCACTGATTAGTCCTTCCTCTCTGTATGAAGGTGTGCTCATCAGTGAAATCACCTGCTGTATTCTTTGGTTGGAGTGAAAACCTGCAGACTCTCGGCCCTCCATGGCACATGGTTGCCCACCCCTGTTCTATGGTAAGCTTGGTGATAATTACAACACCCACGCAGATGTTCATAATAAGTTGTTGGGTAACTGTGTGTCAAATGACTCCATATGGGTCAAACTTCATTGCTCAGGTTAGCTGCTGTTGTCTACAGTTGTGGCCACAGACTTTGAGGGGCCCAACCTAAAAGTGTCTAATTTAATTCAATTAGCTTCTTGGCTATATTAAACTCTTGCAATAACTGTTTGACTTGTGTGTATCAGCACTATCTGCTCCAAACCATATGTGCATACGTAAGCTCTCAAATATGTAATATTTTTTAAGGACAGCGCCCCCAAGGAATAGGAAGACTGAAAAAAACAATGAAGCAGACATACTTGGACAACATTTTCTTAAATTCTACAATATATCTACAGAATGCAAAAAACAGAAAAGTTCAATTAAACAGTTGATTTAATGATGCATAGTCACAAGGAATCATTCAAATACATTTTATTCAATTGTTAACAAGCTTCACTTGATATTAGTAATCATAAGGAGGTAATTGTAGAGGAGGTATGAAGACCATGGCGGTATAAGGAAAAGCCCAGCCAATGACTTTATAGATGGTAATGACAATAACACCACTACCTTAAATAAAACCCAGCAAACACAGTGTCATTATCTTCTGTTGCAAAGATGTCATTTCGACCAGGCCCCCATAAATCAATCCAGACCTCGTCTTTTTTAGAGAGTTGGACCACACTGCTCATACTGGATACTTGGCTAGAGTTATAGCTAAGTTTATCTGGTAGACAAGTGTGATACAGTGAGACTACCTTCTCGGCATTCTTAAATATGGCACACTGAGCCTGTCCATACAAAGACATGTGCACAGTGAAGTAGTAAAACCCATCCAAAGGGCAGGTGAAGATGCCTGTGTCGGGGCTGTAGGCTGCTCCCTCATTGACTAACACGTTGGCAAACTTCAGGATGCCAGAGTGACTTGGGTAGCTGTCAGCGATGTTCAGCTTGGCTGTGAAGGCAACAGCTCTGCCTAGAGTGGGTAAAATTATGTTGATGGTTACAGAAAGGAAATGTGGGAAATGGAAATCTTGTTCACAGCCAGGGTTAACAAAAGCATTATAGGGCACACCAAAAGTACAATCATACATTAAAATATAAGGTACAAAACACTGTACTAAAACATATTCAGTAATACTGCTACTTCATATAAGAGTTAAGGCTGTTGATAGAAGCCCTAGCTCTCTTTATTTTAAATGCACCAAAGGTAGCGCTCAAACATGAGTGGTCAGAGCAGGGGTGCTGGCTCTACAATGGCTCAATTTCATGCTATTTTTTTCTACACAACAACAAAACCTGCACAAATTCTACACTTAACTGACAATATTATCGTTGATTGGGAAGTCCTACTTGTAAATGAGCCAAAAACATGCACCACAAACAGCAGTCCAATTACAAAAAAGCAATAAAATACTATAGCAATTGAGAATGATCATGTGATCATACTATGGCCACAGCATGGAGACTTTGAAGTCATTTCAAAGGAAGGGACACACAATTTGTCAACTTGGTTGCCTCCCCATAATGATGTCATTCTTGAATAAACTTCGCAAAAAAGTAGTCTTCATTCTGTCGATTAATTCTAAAATTCTGGTCACATTTACTTTTGCTTACTTTTGCTTCTTAGAAAAGAACAGAAAGTACAATTGATCCTGCAAGGCCAAAACATGAGCAGTACTCTTAAGAATATCTATTGTATCAGACTTATTTGTCTATTACCCTTCTCCTCAACTTTAGCCTCGTATTAACTCTAAGTAGTCCTATACCAGTTGTGGCACGTCCTGCTCACCCTGTCCCTATCACAAACCTGGTGTGGCTCGCTCAGCTGAACCCTCCGGCTCCCCAGAGCGCACAGAGTGCAGCTGCTCCATCCTCCGTGTCGCGGTTACGGTTTTTACCGTACCGTTTTAAAAAAAACAACAAAAAACTATATTATATCTAACTATCACTACATATTAAATCGTATATTCATTTTTGCTTTATGCTTGTGTCTCTAAACTGTGTGTGGGTAACTCCTGTCACTCACTCAGGGTGTGGGGGAGGAGCCACAGCAGTTAAGCTGGTACGCACTGGAAAGAGCAGCGGCAGCGCACTTGGGGAAAAAGGGCATGGGGAGGCTATTTTCCTCTCTGAGACTTCTTGTTTTGAACATGTTCATAATAAAGGATCGTCTGACACCCTTCAGATTAAAAATGGATCGATTAAATATTTTCAATAAAACAGTAATTTCATGGAGGCATCATGAGATTTTACACATAATAATGTTGAAAATGCTTTTGTTTACCAGTGCTGTCTCCACGACCAGGTTCAAACTCCATGACGATGGCCTCATACACTTCTGTTGAAAAGATAATCAAATGGCTACAATATGTAGATGACTGTGTTTCAGTACATATTTTTGTATAGGATAAAAGTGAAGGTCTGACTGCAAATATTGCTATATGAGTCAAACAAATCTAAAAGTGGGACAGCGAATAACTCCTTACCTGTTGCTGCGTTGCAGAAAAAGTGCTTGACGGCTTGACAGACAGGAAGAGACCTAAACGAGCTGTTTTTCTGGTTTGCACAGTGCAGCCCATCGATGCAACTTGATGAAAACTTTTGCAAAGCATTTAGATAATAATGAAAATGTGATTTTTGAGAGAAAGAAGAACAATCTTCTTAGGGTAAATCATTTACGCAGTTTAGTCAAAATCTCTTTAATATGGCAAATATAATAAATGTCCAGGAATGTATCTGGACAGCACTGGTGCAGACATATTTACATCTTACATAGTATGATAGTACTGACACATGATACAGGGACAGTAATACTTCACTTACTTCACTTGCCCTTGCCCTTGGCACTTAACCCCAACTGCTCCAGGCGTGCTGTTCAATGGCTGACGCCTGCGCTCTGTCCTCTGACCTGAAAAATGCATGTGTGTGGGGTGATATGTTGTGTGTATATATCTAGTCGGGTGTGCGAAATACGCATTTCACTGCATGTATGTGTATGTGACAAATAAAGTTCCTTTCCTTTCCTTATAGTGCAAAGGGACATGTGTCAGACAATACATATCCTTCATAAATGGCATTAAACTCTAGAAATTGAATACAGGCATGTAATTTGAAACATGCCTGCACTGTCAAACTGGTGAAGCAGCCTTGTCATTCACTAATAACAGAGTTGTTGTTTGCAGAGGTGGGGGTATGGTGATGGCATTCAGAAAAGGATGAATCAGTCAATGTTGGGACTGGTGCTATAGCTGGGCCACTTTGGCCACGCCCCCAGGCATGGGCACATCAAAATGTTAAACTGGCAACATGTAAAACCCAAGGGCAATAATATATGGTGTTGTACCTTGAGCCCAGCCCACAAAACAACCACAAGTAGGTATACTTGGACACAATTTTATTATATTCACATTATTGACATATAGTGGATTCAAAGATTGATTACACTGTAAATTATTGATGCATAATCACAAACAATTATTCAACTAAATTCAGCTCATTTTTAAACACACTTAACTTGATATTAGTAATTATAGTAATGAGTAGAGGAGTTACAAGGCCTAGGACATTTTACATAGAAATGACACTAACACCATTACCCTAAATAAAACCCAACAAAGACGGTATCGTTATCTTCTGTTGCGATGATGTCATGTCGACCGTGACCCCACAAGTCAACCCAGATCTCGTCTCCTTGAGAGAGCTGGACCACACTGCTGATACTGGCTACTTGGCTACATTTATCTGGCAGACTGGTGTGATACAGTGAGGCTACAGTCTCGCCATTCTTATATAGGGCACACTGAGCCCGTCCATACACAGACATGTGCACAGTGAAGTTGTAAAACCCATCCAAAGGGCAGATGAAGATGCCTGTGTCGGGGCTGTAGGCGTCTCCCTCATTGGCCAACACATCGGCAAACTTCAGAATGCCAGTGTGATATGGGGTGCTGTCAGCGATGTTCAGCTTGGCTGTGAAGGCAACAACTCTGCCTAGAGTGGTGACAAAAAAGATTAGCCATTAGAATATACACCAATCAGCTACAACATTAAAACCACAGGTGAAGTGAATAACACTGATTATCTCGTTACAATGGCACCTGTCAAGGGGTGGGATATATTGGGAAGCAAGTGAACAGTCAGTTCTTGAAGTTGATGTGGTGGAAGCAGGAAAAATGGGCAAGCGTAAGGATCTGAGTGACTTTGACAGGGGCTAGACGACTGGGTTAGAGCATCTCCAAAACGGCAGGTCTTGTGGGGTGTTCCCAGTATGCAGTGGTTAGAACCTACCAAAAGTGGTCCAAGGAAGGACAACCGGTGAACCGGTGACAGAGTCATGGGCACCCAAGGCTCACTGATGTGCGTGGGGAGTGAAGGCTAGCCCGTCTGGTCCGATCCCATAGAAGAGCTACTGTAGCACAAATTGCTGAAAAAGTTAATGCTGGCTATGATAGAAAGGTGTCAGAACACACAGTGCATCGCAGCTTGCTGTGTATGGGGCTGCGTAGCCGCAGAGTGCCCATGCTGACCCCTGTCCACCACCGAAAGCACCTACAATGGGCATGTGAGCGTCAGAACTAGACCATGGAGCAATGGAAGAAGGTGGCCTGGTCTGATGAATCACGTTTTCTTTTACATCATGTGGATGGCCGGGTGC
>OOFE01048340.1:0-17282 GCA_900323365.1 Monocentris japonica
CTAAATGATTGTATGCACCTATGAACAACAAAGGTTGCAACTTTTACATCTTTTGGTATGCAGTTTTTGTATATTTTGGTATAGTGCTATGTCACTATATAGCTAGAATAGATAGTAAAGTATTATCTGATGATAACTTGGAGGAAATCTGATAGAAACATGGCAGTGTTTCTCACTCAAACCTATCCTTCACGGTCATATTACCTTTATCTTACGCCATCAATAACAGAAATAAGCTTGCAATGCATAGCTTTGGTTGATAAGCTTCATTCAATCACTCTAGAGAGAATTTGCTGTTGAAATAAAATGGCCTCATCCAAATTCTCTAGCAGCCATCTTAGGTGAACCACCTACAGTATTCGTATTTGAGCATCTATGATGGTTGTTAGAGATTTTCCATATTACCAATACTCTGTTTACCTGGACACGTCAAAACCTGCATACCATGATGTCATTTTAGGTATACAAGGGCCATGATAGCTTGTGGATTAATACGATCCCCAGCCCCCTTTGATATTCTATCAGCCATATAACTAAATGGTACCTGCAAATGACCTTTAACCTGTCACTGGTGAGCTACGGAAACAGTTACCATCACTTGCCTGGCAGCTGGTGTTCCACTCTGACGTATGTAATAAAAGCTGACGCTATTGACTTGCTATTTAATTTTTAAAATAATTTTAGAAGATGTTAGAATGACATGAAAAACCCACTATATGCTGTTTTGTATTTGATTAAATCTACACTTGTCCAAAGTACTTTCTTTGTGTGATTGTATAGCCAAGTTACACAATCAACTTGAATTTCTGATCTTTATTGAAAATTTAAGAAACCGTGTACGGTGGCTCGAGTGAAGCAGACGCGATTTCCACCACTGAAAGCAGTTGGTCATCGAACGCAATGAATTCTGCTATTTTTTTAATATCTGCTATATTTTCTCCTTCATTTTTTTTGCCTTTGTGCTATCACCAGCAAGCCGCTCTTGCCTGAGTATGGATTGCTCTAGCATTTGCTGCTTTGCTTGTCTAGTGCTCGCATGGCTAGCTAGCATGGCTAGTGCTCGCAACAGCTAGCTAGCAGCTAGCAGCTAGCTTGCTAGCTGCAGCTAGCAGCTGTTTCGATATAGTTTAATAAAAAAAAATTGAAATGTTGATCTATTTTGACCTCGTAGAAATTGTGGTTGTATAATCTCACAATATCACAAAATCACACCCACCTGGGACCTATTTTGCTGTAACTCTTGAATGATGAATTGATAGAGAAGCCGTTGAAGAACAGATATTGATGTAGATGAACAAAATCCGTTTAGCCTTTCAAGAGTTTTGGCATGATGTGCAAATTGCTATACACGTCTGAAGTTGTGAAAAGTTTGGGATTGTCAAAATTTCAATAAAATAAAATAAAAAAAAAAAAAAAATCACACTTCATCCTGGTGCTAACATACACACGTCAGAGTGAAAAAAAATCATGGAGTTGTTGGCAGAGAAAGGAAAACCATCAGGGAAGGATTATGTGATTGTGCAAAAGTTTGGTTTTATTGTCTTTATTTGTACTAATTAAGAGAAATATAGCTGCTGAGATTGTGTGTTCGTAATTCAGTAGGCTATCATTCCAAGCAAGCTGGAAAACTTCAAGTTTAGTCAATCGCCATTTACGCTCTAGTTTTCTACAGGCTTGTTTCAATGCTCGAGTGTCGCCAATAAACCATGTCGCAGATTTCCTAAAACTGTTTTCTTGTGACTAGCGGAGCGATCAAATCGAGTGTTAAGTCGAGTGGAGTTGAGTTTATTAGTGAAAGGGATCAAGGGTGCCAATATGATCAGAGAGGGGAGAATATGGGGCAGTTGTTCAGGCTATCAAAAGACCTGAAAAACATTACATTTATAGAACAAGATGGAATACCTAACATTGATATCTCCTTATGTGCTTGCACCTGCTTACTTAGGCCACCTGCATGCTTACACCACCTATTTACGCACGTGATCGTGAATGGAGCAGTTCAGCTTTAAGTGCCCTAGCCTAATGCAAAAGGATATTCCCACAATGCACAGGGCTTCACCAACTTGGACTGGCTTCCTACCAGCTACAGCTGCTACCTCACCTCCCCTTTTCCCACACTACACTGCTACACTTCCCCTGGGGTGTAAGCTTGTGGCTCTGGTCCAACCCAGCTTGACATCCAGGCTTCAATCCAGGTGTAATAAATAGCAATGTCTACTATCTGTGCTATCATCAGGTGACAGCTGAGGGGAAGAAGCAGTTCCTGAGCCTGCTGGTCCTAGAACGAAGAGACCTGTAGAGGGGAGGTGGGCAAACAGTCTGTGGCTGGGGTGAGAGGTGTCCTTGACGATGCTGCGCGCCCTTCGCAGACACCGCTTGTGCTGGACCGTCTCAATACAGGCGAGTGAAGTACCGGTGATGCGTTGGATAGTTTTCATCACCCTCTGCAGTGTTTTCCGGTCTGAAACAGCAGTTGCCGTACCAGACTGTGATGCAGTTGGTAAGGATGCTCTCGATGGTGCAGCGGTAGAAGTTGAGGAGACATCATTCATCATTCATTGGTTCTGTCTTACAGCAACACAGCTCGGTCATTATAGAATAAATCATCCATTTATCACACTTCTATAACAATTACCCAGCATGCCACAAACTGTCACGCCTGCCTAGCTTGCATCCTCCTCTACCGCTGTTTCCTAGTGTCTCTGTCTCTCTGTCTTGGTCTGTGTGTGTGTATGCGTGTGCTTCTCTCTCTCTCTGTTGCAGGTTTGTGGGAGTGTCACGGTTTCCCGCCAGGCTGCTGCCGCATATCTGTCTTGCATCATCATCACACCGTCATCCCCTGCTTAAGCCCTGCTCACTGGTTGTTTGTTGCTAGTTCGTTTTTCCCCTCATCCATAGCCGCTACCCCTGCTCTAGTTCTATTCATAGTTCTATCAGTCTGTAGTTTCCCGTTCCTGCCTGTACCTTGTGTTTGCCTTGCTGTTTCGGTAAAGCATCTTTCCCTACTCCTGTCTCTGGTTCCATGTCTGCTCCTGGGTCTACTGGTTCAGCCCTGACACAAACAACAGCCGGCCACATGACTGCACAAACTTGTTACCCAAAACATACTGTATAGCTATATCAGGAACATAGGGCAATTTGACTCTGCCTGACTGGTTAAACTAAAATACATTTCCTGGAGAAAATGTGGGCAAGCTGAAAAAGCCTGGAAGTGTGCATGCTTCTGCTTGAGATGATTTTGAGTTATTTTCTAGTTTAGTTCTTTCTGAATAAAAGTTAAATTTGAAGTTACATTTTCTTTTTACTTTTACTTCATTTTATTAATTACATACTGCACAACAAACTCCAGACATGATTTGTAGAAAATTATTTTGTGCTGTAAACTGTGATGGATCACCATGGAGAACATGGCAACACCCACTGCCATTTCTGCTGCAGAAGTAGTAGTTTTTCCACCGCAGTAATGGTTTCATGTCATTTAAGTTCATGATAACCACCACAACAACAGCGCCAACTTCAACATTGCAAACATGGAGGAAGTTCGTCGTCAGTCCATTGGCCCATTTTCCAAAACGATAAAGAGCTGCGAGACGTGTTTGATGAGATACGAAATTAGTTTGCTACCGGTATTGAACATGCATGGCGGTTAGCGGACTTGACGATTTTTGTGTAGCTTGTATGGACCAATCAGTGTTGTTCAGTACTGCAACTCCACCCCAATGGTTCCTGGTCCCCCAAAAAGTACTACCTCGCTAGTAGGAACTTTTTTTGGGACCAGGAACTATCCAAGAGGAACCTTTTTCGAGGCTAGTTCCCCCGGTGCGAAAGGATGAAAGTTTTTCCACCGCAGGAACCTGAACATTTTTGGTACTTTTTTGAGCAGGAACCTTCTCGACAGGAACCTTTTTAGTTGTGGTGGTGGAACTGCTTGGCTTATTTCATCTAAATGGAAAGATTCTTGTTCTTCCTCTTGTGTATTTTGTAGATTTCTTCATTTTAATTCTACACTGTAATGCACCCTGCCCCCTTTAACATTGTTGTCCTTTCTTGCGTGTCTTTTCGTCCCATTAATTGTTGTCATTTATTGTTTTATAATGTTGGCATTTGGAGGCCCTTTTGAGACTAATGATGATTAAGAGCTATACAAGTAAACTTGACTTGACCTGTGGTCTCTCTGTCCTTCCTCTCTCTCGTCCTACGTCTTCTCCTCCCTTCCTGTCTTGCTCCACTGACTCCACGTCACCATTCTATCTGCTTTCTCATTCTCTTTTGACCTCCTCTGTCCCCTCTCCTAGAGCCCTATAACGTGGCTCCACCTGCCCCTTGAACATCTGAAGCCTTTCAAACTGAATGTACAAGACTGGCTGTTGGACCTCTCCCTTTTAATCTTTCCCATCCTCCTTTTCTGCTTCTCTCTCTGCTGGTACTTCAACCTCTTACCACACAATATACACTAACCGGCCACTTTATTAGGTACGCCTGCTCGTTAACCCAAATAGCCCGCTCCTCCAAACAATGAATCATGTGGCTGCAACTCAATATATAAAGCTTGCAGACATAGTGAAGTGGTTTAGTTTTTTGTTGGATGAAATATTAGAATGGGCAAGATGCTGATCGAGGAGATTTTGACCGTGGTGTGATTGTTGGTGCCAGACGTGGTGGATCCAGCATCTCAGAAACAGCTGACCTCCTGGGATTTTCACCACTACAGTCTCTAGAGTTTAATGAGAATAGTGGATGAACAAAATACATACAGTGAGCCAAAAACACCTTGATAATAACAGAAAGGCCACAAATGCTCCAATAGCAGCTCTTAACAACAGTGGTGTGCAGAAGGTCACCTTGTTGAATTCATGCCGCCAAGCATTCAGGCTGTTCTGGAGGCAAAACTGGGTATTACCCGGTACTAGATAGGTGTACCCAATAAAGTGGCCGGTGAGTGTAGTATTACAGCACATAGAAACTAGACCCCTGGACAATAATAAGGCAGCCTGCAGCCACAAGGTCTAATCATGCTGTTGAGATACAGCAGAGTGAGCTAGATAACAGACGGACAAACATCAACGTTATAATGAAAAACGTTAGAATGGCAACACCTAAGCAGACGTACAAGAAATGTAGCTGGTATTTCTTGAATTTTTTTTTTAGGTCGGTACTTCAGAGTTTCACACACTGTGAATATGTTTTAAGCGTAAACAGTGAAAACACATTAAATGATAAGAGATTTAGTATGTTAAAAGTACTAACAATTTAGGCCTTTAGCGGGACATGAGGCATTTGCTGTGATTGAAGCTATGACCTTTCCGTGATGGGACAGTCACCTTATCCACTAGGCCACACTGCCTACATAGTAACACAAAATAGGAGTCACTGTCATTTCATGCCCACAAGATGGAACTGGAGTGCCTTTTTCATTTTTGATGGTGTCACTAAGCTTCAAATAGAGCTGCCTTGTCAAATGCATTGTAATGAGTGAAATGCAAGGAAAGTGAGTATATAACAAGTAAATGTCAGAAGCAATATCCACATTAGCTCAAAATCATTGACTTTTTATTCACTTTGATGATGGCAATTTTCAAAAATGAGGTGTTCTTTCAATCCTGCAAATGGATTTGTGCAGTTTGGTGGAACGATCCTCAGATTGAACTGCTTTGTCCTCTGCTTGGAAATTGAAAGAGAGGGAAGAAAGGGTGGAAAGAGAGAGAAGTGAGAATATGGACGAGGAAAAGAGAGCACAGATAAAAGTGAGGTGATGGGAGGAGCGCAATTTAAAAGCTCCGTCAGTTGTTAGGCTAATCCACGCATCCCCATGGTTTGTGTTGGTCAGTCTGCGTCATGGTTTTTCACCCAACAAATCATCCTTCAGTCACTATTTTTATGTCTACCAAGAATTTTAGTCTACATTACTTGCAATAAAGAAGCAACACATTTCTGGGCTAAAGGTTTCTTCTTACGCCTGAAAGTTATGACTACTGATGCGCCTTCTTATCCACCAATCCTGCTATAATTTCTGGTCTTTTGCTGGTCATTATATTAAACTAGAAGGTTGTGTTGCAGTCTTAAACTGTTGTCACAAATGGCCATTTCGTGTCAGTGCAACTGATAGAGTTTTGGTGGGATCTCCATTGTGGGTACCGATTCTAAAGGCCATTTGTAGAACAGCCGTTGGAATTAGTTGATATGTGATATAAGCATTGCTGGCCATGACTTCTATCCATTAAAGTGAAGTGCATCTGCAGTGATGATAGTATTACATACATCAGCCCATAATGACTGAATTAGCTACATGTGGTGAAATTCTTGCAGTTCCACGGTCATGGCGTAATCATGACTACCAAGATGCTGTCTAGCGATGGACAACTTGAGGAGATACTAGGTCGGAAACTGCCGATCGCTATGCTCAGTGATTACATTGCCTTTGGCAGCGGAGTACACCAATCTAAAGGTCTGTTGGTTATAGGTGGTTGTGTTGTTGGTTATGGGTATTGGATATATTGGCTAACTGACAATGGCTGCACCTGCTTCTGCAACCACTGCTCGTTGGTTTTCCTGTTAGGGTACAATAACTTTGTAGCCAAAGGTTCCCTGAAGGTAGCCACAAGTTAAGGTAGAGAATAGAAAAAGCAACTAGACACTAGACACAATTTAGTCCCACTCGAAAACGTCTGCACCAGCCTGAGATCTGATCTGATGTTAAGGACAAACACTCAGCGGTCTGTTCACTTAACCTCACTGTACTATGGGAAGATGCAGTAGATGAGGCATATACAAGTAAGAAGCTTAGATACACTGAGCTAGCAGCCTGACCGGTGATACTGGAGATACTGGTGATACTGGTGCAAAGGGACACCCTGTAGAAGTTGGGCGCAGTGAATTTGTAGCTACATCCACTACTCAGGGAGTTAGGGATTTGTGTGCAGGATGACATTAGGCCACAATTGGGGCCCAGCCGTAATTTATCATGAGATGGCCTAGCTGTGGTAGCAGAAGTGGGCTGTCATACAATGCCTGCAGTCCTAGTGTAATTATATTTGGATAGTTAAGGGTCAGCAGCTGTTTCTTTAACCTACGACTGACGACACGTTGTGGTTTTTGAACTACACAGCGGGCTGTTTGCTGCTGAGACAGATGGTGAGGCAATGGGTGTAGGTACAGTATCAGCGCGGTGTTAGGTCTAGGTTTGTAGGTCCAGTCAGCACTGAGCGTGGGCTTATAGGGGGTTGGATCTGGGATGCCAGAATTTACAATGATCTATCAATCATAATTTGATGAAGATTGAAAATATATTTTCTTTCTCTTTGATACTCTCTCTCTCTTATATGATATATCTTATCACCTGTCTCTCAACAAGAATCTGATCCATCCAGAAAGCGCTTTCTCAATCCCTTTCAAGCGTGGCGTTTTAAGATCACCGGTCCATCAGGATTGTGTTCCAGCCTCCCTTCTGACAGAGAGGCAAGTAGTACAGTTTATTGGGGTGGAACATATGGAAGCGTAATAGGGCCACCAACGGGGTGATTTTTTTTTTTCTCTCAAAGAGGGGGGGTTATATTCTGAGTTTAAAGTCAGAATTTCTGAGAAAAAAAGTCAGAAATAACTTCTGAGAAAAAAAACTCAGAATTTCTGAGATTAAAGTCAGAGTTTCTGATAAAATAAATAAACAAATAAAAATAGTAGGAAAGATACCGCGCAGAAAGACAGAGTGGTTCAACTTAACATAACAGGCGACAGTCTCAGCAGTCAAAATGATGAATGACGAATGCTTTCTCCTACTGAAAAGACCCAGTTCGTGACGTCGCTTCAAAGTAAGAATACTTGCTATAATAAGGTGATTTTGTGCCAACAGACAAAGAATTCCCTTATTACTAAATCCAATTCCAAAATATAACTTGATAAGAGCATTCACGTCATCCATTTTAACGAATAGCCCCAATAAACACTAAACTCTGACTTTTTCCTCAAAAATTCTGACTTTAAACTCAGAATATAACCCCCACGTGCGTGCCCCCTCTTTTTTTTGACATTTTGACCAGCAAAACACATGGCCATAGAGCACTATCAATATTGACATCCATAATGTTTACTGTAATTCAGAGTTCATCCACTGATCTCATCACTCCATGCTCCAACTGCAAAGCTAAATGCTGGTTTGGCTACCCTGTGTGTAAGCTCACAACAACCAGCAGTGGCCAAAGGATATCCAGTCAAAACTTTCCATGCTTGTTCTTCTCTCTCCGGTTGTATTCAAGGCCAAAGCAGGGAGAGCTCCCGTTAGTTTGTGTGCTAATTCGCTACCGTTACAATGTTCTGTTTGCTAATTACAGGCAAACACAGCTAAACAGCGATTACTGCAGCTTCTTGGAACCGTTCGCACTTCATTCTCTTACTTTCACGTGGAAAGGGAGGTCTTTGGGCTGGTTGTGTGGTTTCACCCCATGCTGCTTTAGTTTCATTTGAAACAGATGTAAAATTGAGTTCTCAACAGTTTCCAGAACATTTTATATTGCATGTTGGAGTCAATTAAAATGTGACACGATTCAAACCTTATGTCATTGAATTAAGCTTTGATTGAAAAATTAAATGGTTTCACGCAATGTTGTCCTTGGCCAGGAGCTTCAAGGGCAGAGATATTTCACGTCCGATCAGAAAACGCTGTTCAAGAAATATGTTCTGATCTTCAGGTGGCGCTTCGCTGAACCATTAAAAATGCATTGTTTGGAATTGTGTTCTTTGAAAGTGGACTCGCAAACTCCAGAGATTTTTCGTGAAAAGCGTCCACAGATGCTCTGACCATCCCCGGCAATTAGTAGTGAGCAGGAATTGTTTAGATGTACATTTTCTGATGCACTTGGACTTCTCATCTGTGATGTAATCTGGGGTCAGTGGGTGTTTTAGGCTTTGAATGTCAGACACCCTCGCCCAGATGATGTAGCTGGGGTTGATCAGCCCCATCCTTTACCCATGTAGCATGCATAGTCAACATATTACCCGTTTTGATTGACAGCCATCTTGAGTCCCTCTCTGCACGTCTGTGGTGGTCCTTACAGCTCTCCCCTTGTGTACAGCAGTGACGCCCACAACACTGTAGGTCCAGCAGAGAGACTAGCCTGCAGGCCCTCAGCCCACACAAAGCTGAGCAACCGACAATATGTGGACGGTCAACAAACTTTTTGTGATCATCATCAACAGCCAATCAGATTTTGCACCTCTTGTCTTCCCTACCGATGTGATTTAGTTTCATGAACAATAGCTCCGACTGGCAATTTGAAAAGGCAGTGATTCGCCTTTTGCACTTTGTAGTGCAAACAGAACCTCTTTCACCGCCCACAATCTGTCAGACTAGAACGACCCATCAATCAAGTTGGTCACAGGTGTGGACGCCCTGTTTTAGTAGCCTACCTCACTACAGACACACCATGCATGTCATCCCTGGCTGCAAACCTCTTCATCTTGTTGACCTCCTCCATTTAGTCTTCTCAGGCAACAGTTTGATTAAGCATGGCCACCTTTATGTACGTTGCAGCCAGCAGCACAATGTCTTACCTGAGCATGGTTGCTGCAGTGGTTTCTGGGAATCTGAACTGCCTTCCTTCTCAACCTTGTGCTACTTGTCGTGGGCTGTTCTGAGAAGTCTCAGTGGCACTTCAGGTCTACGCTCCTGCTCCCCCAGAAATAGCAACTATTAAAAAACAATGTTGACATGCACTCTGACATGCTTTCTCTTACTGTTCTCTTAAATTTTACAACTACCCTGAAATTGATTTTATGGTTTGGCTGTCATATAGGTTAGGAAAAGACTTCAGACACTTCAGACTAACTCATATTGTGCCTTGGATGAGGGGAGTTAGTCCAATATGTTGCTTTTCATGTTGCTTTTCACAATCTTAATCTCCGTGTGTAAGCCTAAGCTTATCAGTCAAACACAAAACATGTTTTTCTTTTCCTTTCTTTTCAAAATGATAACTCGCATTGCACATTCATAGAGTCATAGCCAGAGAACAGCTACAACCAAAGGGTTGAATGCTGTACCACACAGGTCAATAAACCATTCTATCAAGTTAGACTGTTTTAGCCTGTCAATTTCCAAAACAGAATAATTAGATACACTCTGAAGTCCTATCACATCTCCAGATATCTGCTGTTTTTTTTTTATACCCACTCAGAACCTCTGAGTGGGTATAAATATTTTCACCTGCATCCTTATCTGTGATGGCAATACACTTGTTTTGTGTTTGGTAATATATCCCCACATAGTGAGAGTTAAGGCTCACCAGGTAGGGTGCAACTTCATTATTTTTATCAGCAAACACGCTGGAGACACTCACCTCTCAACAGCTCAACCACAGAGGCATGTGTATGAGTCTCACTGAAAAAAACAAAATTTTGGAAACAGGTTTGGATACAGGTTTTTCAAATTTTCAAATTCTGTTGTGAATACAAATGCATTAAAATATATGACAGTCATTCAACAATTGTTTGTCTTTCACGCAGCTTGGGCACTCATCTATCTCACCACAACTCAATAATCAACTTGCAGTGAATCAATGTTTTTTCCAATGCTTTGGTTGCAGGTAGAATGAAGACTCATCTTGCATTGGTGTGAGGACGGTGAAAGTCACAGAGCCCTGTTAACTGAAAGGCCACAAATATGGCCAAAACAAACCAAACCGTGATGACACATAAACTCAACTGGACACCGCCATGCAACCTATAACTAGTGGTCTGCTGGGAAGTAATAAAATCTGTCTCTACAGTAGCACCTCTTTGACTGTGAATAATTGAAATGAATAGTTTCATTTCAAAATATAGTAACAACAACAGCATTAATACTACTACTACTACTACTACTAATAATAATAATAATAATAATAATTAAATAATTATAATTTGTATAGCACTTCTCAATAAAAAGTAAGTGCTTTACAGGGTCAATAAAGTGTTTAAATATAGGATACATATGTCATAAAATAACGCAACATAAGAGGAACAGAAGTAATGTATAAAAGTATGTTTTGAATTGACATTGACATTGACATTGGATTGGCTAGTTTTAGTTCCCCGGTATGGCATTCCAAAGGCTAACGACAAAAGCATGCTCACCTTTAGTACTTAACCAGGCCAAGAGTGCTTTGCTTGAGGCATCAGCTTGTAGGGAGTTAAAAGGTCGCTGATGTAGCTGGGGCTCTAGACCCCATTGAGCCTTAAATTGATCCGTTAAACCTTAAAATCAATTCTAAAAACTAATAAGCAGCCGGTGAAGAGAGGCTAAAAGTAATATGCTCTCATTTTTTAGAGTGTGTTGGAAGCCTTGTAGCTGCATTTTGTGCTAGCTGCAAATGGGAGAGAAATCTCTGACTTAGGCCAGGGTAGAGGCAATTACAGTAGTCTAGATGAGATGAGATAAAACCATGGATAACTTTCTCAAGGTCTGTGAAGGAGAGAAGGGATTTTTGATTTGTGCTTAAGCTGAAGGAAACAGGACTGAACAACCCTCTTTAGTTTCACTGAAACAGAGGTCAGAGTCAAATGCCACACCCAGTTTATTAGCACCCGGCTTAACATAGTCTAATAGGTTGCCAAGATTACCCTTAAGTGTGTTAACAGAGTTTGATGACGTGAAAAGAACAAACTCAGATTTGTTGTAGTTGGAGGAAATGTTGTGACATCCAGCATTTAATTCCTGATAGGCAGGCCTTGAGTCAAGTTAAGCTACTGGAGTAGTTAGTTTTAAGGTGTATATACAGCTGTGTATCGTCTGCATAGCTGTGGTATAGGATGTTATATTTGCAAATAATGTTGCCCGGACAAAGCATGTACTGTATATAGAGAACAAAATGGGGCTGAGAATTGAACCTTGGGGAACTCCATACAGGAGCTGGGCCGATGAAGAACAGGCATATCTCTATTTTAGGAATATATCTAATATATAGTAGGTGTCTTATTTTTCAAGTAGTTGGTATTTAATTTTGGAATGAAACACTTAAATTAAAGGGTAATATGACTTGATGCAGCTGAAATATTACATTGAGTCATAGAAATAGATTAGTAAAACAATTATTTTCACTATTCTAACACACAACATGTAGCATGCTAAACTGCCTCACTCATCCCAAATTTTGAAACTGCTGAACGGGAATTAACAATATGTAGCATAAAAATATTTGCTCTATATTTAGAATCTATTGTAACAGTTGCAAACATGACAGTAAAAGTGCCGGCAAATGAAGCCTTTCACTGCAACATTTTCCCTCTCAGTCACTGTATAAGAGGAGTGTAGGTTGAAAATATGTTATTTTTAACAACATTTTGTCTTTCAACAGAGTATTTCAACAAGACTGTGATTTTGCCGTAAAGACTGAATGTGTTCAACCTGTCAGAAAACTATTAGATGACAAAATATTTTTCTCACTCAGAAATTACGTTAAAATCAAAGTTGTGACAACACCATCTGCTGTTTTTAAACAACTCAAAGATCAAAATGTCTTAGTTGGCTACCATAGCTTATCTCACTCAGCCTATACCAGAGTACAATTCCACTGTTTACCTTGAATTGACCTTTTATTTGACATCTGTGTGAGGCCAGACCGATCAATAACAGCTTTGCATCCAATATGCTGTGCAACTAATTGTCTCTAATGAAGAGGTATGAGGTACCCTGAATGTGGGTTGATCTTCCCAAGAATCAAGGCAAGTGGTTTGAATTAGATTTTACATCTGGTACAGCTAGGGGTAAAATTCACTTAAGAAGTCGTAAACCTGCTGTCACATCTTTATCTGACCTGTAATAGGTTGATTAAAAAATCAGTTAGTTATATCACTCTTAGGGGAGGCCAACCATACATGCTCTCTCCACACCTTATTGAACCTCCATTTCAGAGAATGGAGAAATACCAAATGACCATTCTCTTTGCTTGAACCTCAGACCTGACCTACAGCATAAATAAGACATTCCCTAGATTTTTCCAGAGCATGTGATAATTTAGCAGTGCATGTGAATTTAGCAGTGCATGTGAATTTAGCAGTGCATGTGATAATTTAGCTCTGCCGGTTCACGTGGAGGGGTCACCATGCTCTATACCATCTGATTAGTAGAGATGAAACACTGCAAGGTGACAACTTGTAGACTTGTTGATTTAGAAGTGGCCACAACAGAAATAACCCTGGGGGGTCAAACCCTGCGTCACACTTCTCCTCTTACAGTGGAGTGGAGGAGGGCGAAACAGTTAGAGTCCATGAAAGAAGTTGGTTTTTCTTTCTGTTTATTTGACTAGAAATATGGTACAACAAAAACTAGCAAAAGATAAAAATAACAAAAAAGTTGCCTTTATACTCGTTATCATCATCAGTGGAATTGGTTTTAAACTTTTAAAACCTTAGATACAAGCTTGATGAATGCAGTTAAACAACAAAGAAACAGCTCAATTTGTGTTCTGGGCCAAGTCATATAATAGCACCAGATGTTTTAAACAATCTTTTTTACCTTTAGTAGATTTGCTGAGAATGTATGCTCTTTTTCAGCAATGCCTTCTTTCACACTCATTCAGTTCATAGCAAGAAGCTGCCCAATACAACCACAGTCCTCTACTGCTGGCCACAGGAATAGCACCATTGGAGTTAAGTGCCTTGCTCAATTCAACAAGCGTCACAACATATTAATATGTTCCCCTGTGCTGAATTATTTTCAAACACCATACATTTTGACATCTGTAATGCCATGGAGATCAGATGGAGACTTGCATTTCCCGCAAAGCTTCTATTGACATTGCTGCAATACCCTATTTTGGACAAGCTGACTTATCTCGCGCCAGTGTTTTCCTTTCGCAGATGCCAGCTGAAAAGGTAACCATTTGATTTTTATGTTATAGTGACCACAATCTGGTACACAACACAACATTTTAAGTTTTCATTTTTAAGTTTCAAGTTTTAAGTCTCAATTTAACCTTAAGAAGTTGCCTTTTTTATTTTTTATTTAACCTTTATTGAACCGGGCAAGTCAATTAAGAACAAATCATTCTTTACAATGATGGCCTGACATTGATTGGAAATTGAGGAAGGGGGAGAAAAACGAATAAACTCATAAAAACAAAATTAAGTCGGAATAATACTAATAAATAACATGGAGACAAGAAAAGAAGGCAGGTACTTTACAGACAGCAACAGATAAGACAGTTAAACAGTAAAGCAACAACAACAATCATACATTATTTTACAACCATAAAATCACTTAAAACATGGCAAAAACATATAGTGGCACTGGTAAAGAAATGAGTAGTCTTCTTTTGCTGAGAAACAGTTGCATGTGTGCCTGTAAATGGCTGTGACGCTCTTTTGCAACTCATTGCAAAAGATGAGGAGTGGCCAAGAGAGGCTGTAACTCTGGGGACATTTAGCAGGATGTGACGGGAAGAGGATGTGATATGTAACATTTTTATCAAATAGGAGGGTGTGTCAGACCAAGGAGGGGTTTGTAACTAGTGTGACCAGTATATAGAGAGTAACTGATGCATACAGATCCCACCAGTGTATTACAGGGAGAATCGGTGACAAACCTGATAGCTAAGTGGTACAAAAAGTCAAACCGCTCAAGAGAACCCTCGCCTGTACACCTATAAATAACCACAGTCTAAGATGGGTAGTATGGTCATTTGGCTCATGAGGGTCAACTGCTGTTTTCTACCTAGTTAATGTTAGAAATCTAGATGAAGGCGTGCTACCAAAAACATTTGTTATTAACTGTATTTAGGACATCCACGTTAAGACCAATTTGCTCTCTCATTTGTACCCATAACATATCTGATACAAATACATGAAATAACTCATTTATTTGACACCATTACGGAGCCTAACGCAAGCTAGCAAGCTGACAGATCGCTACACTACCACGGCTAACAACTGTATATCCAATGTGGCTAATAAGCTAGCTTTTCCTTTATTTCCCTGTAATGTTTACATCCAAAATACCCTTTTTCCCCCCACCACCTCTAGTTGCTTTCCCACTACCACCTTTTCCAAGATTTTGCACATAAAAGGTAGCCCTAGAAATAGGACTGCAGCTATTAAGGATTAATGGATAGATGTTTTTTTCAGGAGAGTGCTGAACACTTGCATTCTTAAAATAGTTAGGAATGCAACCGGCGGAGACAGAGACACACAAGAAGAGAGCAAGCGAAGGCCTATAGCCCACAAAACCTCTTTTAGGATATCAGAGGGAGTTATATGGTGGGGGCTGGAAGACGCTTTTAATGTGTGATCCATAAGGACCTGCAGTGAAATCAGTGAAACGTGGCTTAAGAAGACCAGACTGGGACAGATTTTAAGATTTTTTTTTTTAGGTATATGATGACCTACATCTGTATAGTGGTGGTTTTCCCCCCTTGCTCGGATCTACGTTCGATTTTAAGGCTGTCGCTGTTCTAATTTATCCAGGAGGAGAATGCAGCTCGAGATCTCCACACGGTTTTTCGGAGGGCAATGACATCCAGTGTGGACGAGCAAAGTTGAAATGCATTTCAGTTGGAAAACTTCTCTGGAGGTCAACGTATAATAGTCCGGTTCTGACATAGAGGTTCTGACAGTGCCAGTCCAACAGAAAGGGCCAAAAAGGCTTACTGGTCGGTATGGCCTGGAGAATAAATAGATAGTTTTGGTTTAACCAGAGGCTGTGAAGTGGTCGCTGTAAAAATCTTTTATAGTCAGTCAGTTGTTGAGCTTCAGTCTGAATGTTATTAGACAGCATGAATCCCATCCAAAACCCCAAATATGACTAGCTATACATAACTTTAAAAATTGGTCAGTACTGGGGTTCGTGCTCAGGTCAGTACTCTCTATTGAAACTCTTTTAGAGTGAGCAGCTCTAAGGCAGGCTGACTCATGTTAGGGAAACTCTCTTCAAATTAATGATTAATTTACAAAAATAACATTATTGAGCAATTAAATGAATAAATAAAACGTGCAAGGAAAATCAAATACCATTGCAGGTTTTCCAGAGGTGGATGACACTGACCATTATTGACCCCACATATCGGTAAACCAATATATAATATTTATAATATATATAATCTAACCCCGGTCAACACACCAGAGTTAAGATTTAATGGTGTATTAGGCTTGTTCTTGCCCATAGGAGACAAGTGGGTATAGCAATGCCAGAATAAACGTTTGAGTGCATTTCAATTGTCAAGGTAATGCTATTTTGGGAGTTTCCGTCTCCCACAGCTTGGTATGGGTCTGGTTTTATCTGTTTTGAGTCCTTTGTTTTCTGTAAAGCTCTTTGTGAAATGGCAGTGCATAGCTACCCAGGAGACCCTTAGGCTACCAAATGCATACCATTCGTGGTCACAATATTTCCTTTCAGTCTTCCCAATAGTTTTGGTCGGCAGGATACTACTCAGTTCTGCTAAAGGTGATTCTATCTATACTAACTATTTTATTACAAGCAAGACAAAAAAGTCTTTATGAGATGGTTTTATTGTGGGCGTGTTTGATAACGCAGTCTTAGGTTGTGTTGGTTCCTGTCATAATGCCATAAAGTCACGATTAGTCACATAACCATATAATATGATTTTTTTTTAGTTTGCATAGTCTTCGGAACAGATCTCTGTCGTCTCGATTAACTTTGGCATCCAGGAAGTTTCTCCACAACGACAAAATGTCTCATACATTTTGTATCACAGTATATAGAAAAAAATTGAAAATTGGTGCACAACTAAACGTGAAACGGGTTCCAGCCAAAACCAAAACCAAGAAAGGTACAAACTTCAGACTTTCTTTTGACTACAAAAGGAAACAGGAGTTTTCATTCACACACACACACATATATATATATATATACACCGATCAGCCACAACATTAAAACCACTGACAGGTGAAGTGAATAACATCGATTATCTCGTTACAATGGCACCTGTCAAGGGGTGGGATATACTGGGAAGCAAGTGAACAGTCAGTTCTTGAAGTTGATGTGTTGGAAGCAGTAAAAATGGGCAAGCGTAAGGATCAGAGTGACTTTGACAAGGGCCAAATTGTGATGGCTAGAGGACTGGGTCAGAGCATCTCCAAAACGGCAGGTCTTGTGGAGTGTTCCCGGTATGCAGTGGTTAGTACCACCCAAAAGTGGTCCAAGGAAGGACAACCGGTGAACCGGTGACAGGGTCATGGGCGTGGCTCAAGGCTCATTGATGCACGTGGGGAGTGAAGGCTAGCCCGTCTGGTCCGATCCCACAGAAGAGCTACTGTAGCACAAATTGCTGAAAAAGTTAATGCTGGCTATGATAGAAAGGTGT
>OOFE01048347.1:0-10686 GCA_900323365.1 Monocentris japonica
GGCCAATCGAGTTCTTCCACACCAAACTCGTCTAACCATGTCTTTATGGACCTCGCTTTGTGCACAGGGGCACAGTCATGCTAGAACAGCAAAGGGTCTTCCCCAAACTGTTGCTACAAAGTTGGAAGCGACCAATTGGCTAAAATGTCTTCGTATCCTGTAGCATTAAGATTACCCTTCACTGGAACTAAGAGGCCAAGCCCAAACCCTGAAAAACAGCCCCAGACCATTATCCCTCCTCCACCAAACTTCACAGTAGGCACTATACATTCTGGTAGGTGGCATTCTCCTGGCATCCGCCAAACCCAGATTCGTCCATCTGACTGCCAGATAGTGAAGCGTGGCGCTTGGCATTGTGCATGGTGATGTGAGGCTTGCGTGCAGCTGCTCGGCCATGGAAACCCATTTCATGAAGCTCCCGACGCACAGTTCTTGTACTGATGTTGCTTCCAGAGGCAGTTTGGAACTCTGTAGTGAGTACTGCAACAGATGATTGGCAAATTTTACGCGCTTCAGCACTCGTTGGCCCCGCTCTGTGAGATTGCGTGGTCTACCACTTCGTGGCTGAGCTGTTGTTGCTCCTAGGCGCTTCCACTTCACAATAATAGCACTTACAGTTGACTGGGGCACATCTAGTCAGGCAGAAATTTCACGAACTGACTTATGGCAAAGGTTGCATCCTATTACAGTGCCACGTTTAAAGTCACTGAGCTCTTTACGACCCATTCTAAATTCTAAATGTTTGTCTATGGAGAGTTCATGGCTATGTGCTGGATTTTATGCACCTGTTAGCAATGGGTGTGGCTGAAACACCTGAACTCAATAATTAGTAGGGGTGTCCACTGACTTTTGGCCATATAGTGTATGTGTGAAGATGTATCCCAGAGTTTCCCCTACCATTTAATAGGTGGTGGGGAGTCACCCTGCCTTAAAGTGCTGCTAACCCACCTAATATAATTTCATAAATCTGGCTTTCAGTGGAGAAATGGTCAACTTCAGTAGAAAAATACCAGTATCAGCCTTCAAAAACGCACATCGCTCATACCCATGTCTGTGTGTGTTAGACTGTGAAATACTGATTGTACCCGTTATAGGGCAACTAACCCTTCTTTGACATGAAGTCTAAATGACGACATGAAACTTAATTGATCCCTGCGGGGAAATTAGGTTGCAAAAGTAATAGGAAATTAAATATCTGTTGCTGAGTAATTCTTTCTTTCTTTCTTTCTTTCTTTCTTTCTTTCTTTCTTTCTTTCAGAGCGCAATTGTCAACACCGGGGTAAGTACTGTGAGGTTTAGAAGGAATATCATCTCTGTGAATATGTACTCACTCAATCATATAATCTCAGTGTTGTTTTGTTGAGGTCCATCCATTTTCTAAAGCACACTGTTGATTTTTTATTTTTATTTTTTTTTCATATTTTTCTCTTTTCCCATATCTTTATTCCAGTGCCCGCAGCCCAAGTCCTGCCTGTGCGATAAAGGGGAGAGAGGTCACCCTGGAAGCCCGGTGAGTATACATTATCTTCATTTGAATCATCCTATATTGCTTCTAAACTTACCTTTCTTGGCTTTCTCTGCACCATAGCAGCTTATGAGGATGTTAACAGACAGCCATCGGTGTCCTAGGTTGCCCAGCAGTGGGCTCATTCTCAAAAAAAAGTCAAAAGTCAATATTTCAAAAGTAATATTATTATTTTACTTACTTATATTACTCTCTCTTACCTTCAAAAACCTGGATAACTGTTCCCTGTTCTGTGAATGATCAGGAACCCAAACAAAGATCAAAGTAGTGGGAATACTTCCACCCAGAGAAAGTCAACTTTTCTTGCACCAGAGTTTGGGCTCAGAGCATTCCTGCATCAGCTGAAAGAGAGAGACGAGTATGGAAAATTATGGAAAAGAAACTTTAATCTGATATTTAGAGGAGGTGATTAGAAAAGCACAGAACATTTTTTTTCCATTGGTCTGCAGGTTTTCATTCCAACCAAACACTATAGCAGCTATTTTCAATGATAAGCACCTTCAACCAGAGTGGAGGAACTAATCTGTGAATGAGTGGACTCTCCATGGTGGATGGGTGAGAACCACTGGACCCGTCTGGAAAAAGCAATATTTCTATAACACCTTTCTACCCAAGTTGTGGTTGTGTCTGATGGGTCCAGGTTGACAGTAGTTTACTCAGCCGCACAGAAACCCATTAATCCTCAGACTGTGGTGTTATTCCTGGGGAACCAGGGATTCTCCCAGTCTCAGCACCCACTGGCCTCAGTACAGCAGGTGCATCTGGCCCGCACCCAAATGACTACAGGGAGCGACATGAAAGAGCAGGAAGTGTTTCCCACAATGCAAGTGTAGCAGGCAGTGAGAGGGCCTGCTGAAAGGGCTGTGTTTTCACTGCCAGCGCTATTGAAGAGAGGCTCTTAGAGGGAAGCAAAGGTCAAGGATGGAAGATTAAACATGAGCAAACACGCAGGCCCACGATGCGCTCTGAACCTACTGCACAGATGTGGAGGTTTATATTGCACGGAGGGTTACAGACAGGTCGCGTACAGAACACCCTACCTCACCTTCGCCTATTCATACACGGACACAAAACTGAAAAGGGGCCCGAATATTCTCATTATACACAATCTGTCCCTTTTCCTTTCATTCAGGGGAAACCAGGCGAGCCGGGATCTGAAGGGGCTCCAGGTCCAAAGGGATTTCGTGTAAGTTTCTATTGTCTCCGTAATCCGTCGTTAGTAGCAGAAAGAATCCAAGGAAAGTCTTTTGATGGTGCTGTTTCGTCTGGTCTCGGTCAATGTAGGGGGAGCCTGGTATTAATGGACGCCCAGGAATGGAGGGCCTCGAGGTAATGAAGTATCCATCTGTTATAATGTAGCTGATTGCACCTGTTAGCATGATGGCTGGTCTCTGGACAGTAATTGCGTGGTATAAATATGGTATAATATAGATAATAGTATAGATAGTAATATTTTTCTTTCCTTAGGGCCGACCTGGCACCAGAGGGGAAAAGGTAGGCATCATTAGAATGATATTTTATATTTAATGCATCATTATTGCAAAACAAATCACAATGATGAAAAAAGTATTTTTGAACTATTCCGATATTCATGCATTTTTAAAGGTCTCCATGATTTGGAAAGAGTATGAATCCAAAGAGCTTTGCAGAAAAATATGACTTGACTCAATGCCCAGAATCATTGTCTTGTACCTGAAGCTTCAGTTGCCACTCTTTCTTTACCGGTTGTGTTTTCTAGGGGGAGCGTGGTGAGTGCGGCGCCCCGGGTACGAAGGGAGAACAAGTAGGTCTTATGAATGTCTCTTCATTCTTTAATTCCATACGGATTGGTTGCTGTGGCCTAATATATGAACATGGTGATATTATATGAATGTCTTTCCACAGGGTGTGAATGGACCTCCAGGCCCCAGAGGCCCCAGAGGAGAACAGGTGAGTTTTTTAAAACTTATTTTCCCTCATCTTTATACCCCTTGAGTTGATACAGTCTGCAAATAGTATAGTTATGAATGGGTGGGTGATGTATTGATATTCCATAATTCACAGAGCCTGATAGTGGCTACGTTCACACTACAGCTCCAATCAGAATCTGGGCACAGCTGAAAACAACAAAAAGCTACATGGAGCAAAAAGCTACATTGCATTTTTTAATTTGGATCAAGACCACGGCATGTGACTACATGCAAATCTGTCAGCGCTGCCATGAAAATAAGTAAAGTTTACATCATTTACCTGAGACAAGAGTCCCTTTGCAGTAGCTTGTTCTAAATACCACAGCAGCCATACTCAATACCCTGTTGGAAGACTCTTTAGAATAAGAAAGTGTTATCTGATTAGTGTTAAGAAAAAATAGGAATTGTACTCTAAGGTTAGGGAAGTATATTTACAGTCCAGACTTAGTTACCAACCATGCTAGCTAGCTAGCTAGGATAGGTAGCTAAATCAACAGTTGTGTAAACAAATCCATGACACTTCTAGCTACACCTAGTTAAAATGACTCATCAGATATGAAATGATCTGATTAGACCTTTCTGCCTTGATGTCTTTGTGATTGATTGAGGCTTTCCACAGTCTTTTTTCTTTGATAATTGTTTTTTCTCCTTGATTTTTGGAAATCGGATTTTGGAAATGATTTCTTCTCCACTGTTTTTTCCTGCCTTATTGGAACAGCCAACCACCCAACAAACGTTGACCATGGTGTTTGCAGCGTTGGGAGTGGGGTCTCCCAACATGGCTGCTAAGCTTGGCTGGGCCAGTGTTAACATGAAGGACAACAAGACACAACAATGGAAAGAAAGCCAAATTGCCGACTTGATTGGTATTTGACGAGATGCCTCAATTCAGTCAAAACTCAAAGAATTGAACATGAAGGCCTGCGGTGTGAACAGAGCCATAGAGGCCCATGTTCAATCAAACTGCTGAGCCAAAATTTATGGATTCTGATTATTTAATCAGGCTCTATGTTACCATAACGCAACACACCTACACATGAAATAGAAATGCATTCATTTGAAAACTTAAAAAGTAAAGCTAACTCCATCTCTTTGATCGTTCATACCTGAATGAGTGTGTGGTCAAATTGAAAGATTCCTGTGTCCATCTACATCCGTGCTGAAACAATCAGCACTATGGTGAGACCCACAGAGTACGAACCCATCTCCTGCTCTGCACTTATGGAATGTGATTTGTGGATTAGATCTTATCCCCCTCCTAATGTAGCCTTTCTAAAGATGGGAATCCAAGCTTGCACTGTTTTGTTCTAGTCATTGAACGGACTTTGTCCTACAGGATTAGTGCTTCGGCACATGTTATCCATTCCCTCTCTCCTCCTTAAATGCTTGTTGCCCCCTTCAGCATTGCCACCGTCTGAGTGCGATTAGGTGTCAGATACTTCTGGTCTGTCTCTGGTTCCCATGAAAAGTACCTTTGCCAAGCTGGGTAGAATTCTTATTCCATCACCTATTCATAAACCTATAATATCAAGGTATCCACGTCCTTAAAAAGTCTGAATATAAATTATCTCAATTTAAGGCCTAAAAAAGTATTAAATGTCTTAAATCAATTTATTGGCAATCTTATTTTTTCACCACACAATGACAAGTTTCTTTGCGCTGTATGTCTGCTCTTATAAATACAGAAAACACTATTTATCGCATCTGCTTTACTGAACACAAATGGACTTCATGTTCCTAAACAATTACCACAATCCTGGCGTCCTTTTTCTTTTACTGCCCATTTATAGTTTCAGAGTTATAGTTTTTATTAGCTATGTTCAATTTGAAACAGGCTGGTTTTGCCAGCTTTGTTTCATTATTTTGGTCTTTAAAATGTCTTCTAGTCTTCCATTTGGATTTCTGAGTCCTGCAGATATCCTGAACATGAAGTTATTTAGTGTTTAGGACTACAGTATCTTTATTTTTTAATTTAATTTGTTTTGATAGATTTATTAAATCCAGCTCTTTCTTGCTCTTTGTTTCAGGGATCAAGGGGAGGACCTGGAGACCAGGGTCCAGAAGGGACAATCGGATCTAAAGTAAGACAACACTGGCATCCAAATTTGAAATGCCTTGGGATAAATAATAAACAGGTATGGAGCACATTTGTAAATTTGCATTTATCCTTTAAAAGGGTGACCGTGGACCAAGCGGTGCACCTGGACCTCCAGGAGATACTGGCATTGGGTTCCCTGGATCTAAGGTGAATTCAGGTTTGGTTTAACAGTTCATTTATTGAGGCTCAGTTTAAGAATATCTATGGGAAAGTCCATGGCTTGTGTGTACTGGTCAGTTTATCTATAATCATGTAAGCCCACTTAACTTTTCTTTATTTCTTAGGGTGTCAAGGGTAACCAAGGAAGACCAGGTCCCATTGGTCCGATGGGTATGGGTGAACCAGGGATGCCGGTGAGTTAACATAACTAAGTGAAACTCTTCTCACTCAACATAGTGTACGCTAAAGTGTTGGCATGGAGCCCACTATCACTCAACATAGTATACACTAAAGTGTTAGCATGGAGCACTGCAGTCAACAATCTACCAGCTGCAGTTTGGGGGGTGAGCAGGAGGTTCACTACACCCCCTAGCTGTCATAGCCAAAAATGTACAGTGGGGTGCACTAAACGAAGACAATTGTTTTTACTCAGTTGAAACTTCTTATTCAAGACATTATTTAAAAAAACATTCAAATTTTAACACACGAATGCTCCTGTGAATTGTTTTGCTCTTTTAACAACAAATACTAAATACTGACTGAATTAATATTGTCACTACTGCTAGTGCTTTAACTTTGAAAAATAACTGAATAATTCTTCTGAAAAATATTTGTATCTATAAAATCTAGATTATATACTGTATCTCTAATCTATAAAGTTTTACCAGTTTGTTTTACAAATAGGAAAATTCAAACTTGCTCCTCAGTTGCGTCTCAGACTGAGGAACAGGTGGACCAACTGTGGAAGTATAGGGTGACCAGTGGTTAAACCGAAACTCTGCTTTAACAATTAACACAAATACTTAAAACCAAAGATAGCTCTCATCTTGTAAAACAGAAACTTTCAGGCCCTGATCATTATTTCAGGATTAGTCTGTATAATAATTAATTTTACTTGTATGCCAAATCACCCCCCTATTCTTAAAGTGGCATGTTCCATCCAAAATCTACAGGGCAGCAACTTCTGAAACTAGATGCAGCACTTTTACTTGGATGGAAGCTCTACTTTAACCCTGTCACATAAGACAAATGTAGCAGAAAAGATTGCATTAGATAGCCTGTCCACTAGGAGGAATCATATTGCCAGCAATTAACACAGTAAAGCAATTGACTCTTTAATATTATTGTACCATCAGTACTGTAGAGTATAATGTTTATTCGCGATTGAATATTTGGTATATGTGTGTTGATTTCATAGGGTCAAGCCGGCCCACCAGGGATTCAAGGATCACAGGGGTTCCCAGGCGAGGGTTTGCCAGGGCCCAAGGTAAATTCAAGGTCAATCTGTTTCACTAGGAGAGAGACCTGAGAACAAAAAATATTAACTAAAATCAATCACAAGCATCAGAGAAAGTGTGATGTATCACTGATTGCTTCAAAATCATTGAAGGATACAAGAAAAAATAATTTCAAAATGCTTTGCAGTTGCATTTATGAGGTGCATACAGAGGTACCAGAAACTGGACTCCTGACCCGATACAATTACTGGATTTAAAACAAAAAAGTAGAGATGTGAGGGTTAAGATTAGGATTGTATATATTGTATACAGGTATACACTGTTCTCGTGACATCCCAGTGTGTTTCTTACAGGGCAACAGGGGTTATGAGGGTCCTAAGGGCAGCCGTGGACACCCAGGAGTTGGGTACAAAGGTGATAAGGTATGGTTAACCTCTAACTGGTGGGTATTACAGACACACAGATAGTGCTAGGCGTTTCTTTCTTTTCAGTGATGGTAATGAAAACCTGCAATGCTGTAAAGGATGACCTATCCTGACCTTTTACCCCTTACTCTCAGGGAAACACAGGAGCCTCCGGGCTACCAGGCCTGGTGGGATTTCCAGGAGCAGGCATCCAAGGAGAAAAGGCAAGACCAATCAAAAATGTAGAACTATCATCTTCCACTTTTCTTTTATTAATCTAATTACATTTTGAATTCTGATTTTTCTTTCTGTCTTCAGGGGGACCAAGGGCCAGTTGGGCCCTCTGGTCCCAGAGGACCTCCTGGACTGGGTATTATTGGGCCAAAGGTTCGTAGAGTATCAGTAGACGCTTTCTGTGATTATAGAATGATAAGTTAAAGGGGCATTAAGTGATCTATGACCTTTATCGACCTCTAGAGGATCAGTATGAATTGCAGCAATATTGATAGAATTGATCTCCCACCCACCTCACCCCTCCCATCCCCTTAATCTATAGTGGCCTGTTATTGTCACATTTTCACAGACAATGTTGGGAAAAGTTTTGTGATGCCGATTGCTTGCTCGTAGCTCGCAGTTGAAAATGCCAGCCGGGGGTGGGGGGTCTGGGTCCGTCTGGAATGACGGTTGGCTGGGGGGTTTGTTCCAGAAAGTAAGTTTTGAAAGCCTGAACGCTTATTCCCCTGGTGAAAAAAGTCATTGGTATTGATCAACAACCCCAACAGATATATTATGGTCATTTTGTGCTATGGGGCAGTAAAAATCTTACTTATTGCCCCTTTAAGTTATTGGCTACTTGATGTTGCTTTCAGCCAACATTGATTTGTGTTCCACAGGGTGACCAGGGTTTCCCAGGGGAGCCCGGACCTCAAGGAGAGAGGGGGATTGGCGAGCCAGGACCGAAGGTGAGGAGTGAGACCCCTGCAGGTTCACTAATTCAGATTTACTCTGGTCCTAATTGCAAGAAAGTCTGAAAACCTGTGCCAAAACGTGTCAACCAAGATCCACGTGAATAAAGCATGTTTAATAGCGACAGCAAATGTGATACAAAAGAGAAGTTGGAAACATCTGTGGTTTTCCAGGGGGAGCCAGGCCCTGGTGGGGCTGCTGGGATACCTGGCATTCCTGGTGAGGATGGGGCTGTTGGACCTAAGGTGAGTCAGTGACTGGAGGTCAAAGGTCACATCTCCAGATCACATCTACAAAAGGTTTGCTTTGTTTCATCTGTTGAATGTAATTGCTTGTCGTTCCTCTGTTGTTAATTCTAGGGTGAGATGGGGTTACCAGGTCTCCGGGGCCCAGAGGGAGCACCAGGGAAAGGAATCCCTGGAGAAAAGGTTTGATAATCTTTGGCCATCCATTGTGCAGATGTTGCCTAATAATACCTGTAATCTCATGACATCCTGATTTAAATGCTGCATTGGTTGAATAGGCACTTCTTGTGGTCTTTATTTTTACGCAGGGCATGTGGTCTGCAAGCATGACGCCAGAGCAAACTATGTTCAAGTCAAGTCAAGAACTTTATTTGTCACATACGCATACAGGATGTGCAGTGAAATGAAAAGTGGCAATGCTCACGGGATTGTGTTTTTACAGTAACTGTTTACATATCTGCTCGCACAATGCCTCCATTGACTGAAGTCAGTGAACCCAAAGCAAATAACATCTACTTTTATTTGCCTTTTTCGAGATGGAGTCAGGCAGCTCCCCGAATTCAAGATTCACCAAACCAAACTGGACACAGGCCAGAATGATACCAATGGTACTAAGACATATAACAGTACAGCTACTGTACATTGATGTGTACTGTGTGTTTTTCTACAGGGGGATAGAGGTGACCGTGGGCCAAGGGGACTCTCTGGGTCTCTAGGCCCAGTTGGACCTGCAGGAGCTAAGGTATGTTAAATATGGGTTACACCCAAGTAGCGTTAATGCTACTGGGAATGTGAGGGTTAAGTACTGCCATGGTCAGACTTGCTTGCTAGGTGGGATATACAGCACTGGAGGTATTCGGCCAGGGTCAGGTTCAGTAGCTCTTTATGACACAGACGGTCTTGGATGTTTAGGGATGTAAAGGTTTAAGATGGGGTCATGTTTAACAGTTGAACGGAAACATTTTGGTTTGTGTTTGGTTTCTTTTTCGAGTTGGAGAACCAGTTTGAATTCCATATCTTCAAGTCTGTGCACAAAAAGCATCTCACTAGGGAGTAGTTTCCCTCAAGGAATGTAAACATGCCTTTAGAGTGCAATGCAGTTGTGACTTACTTTTGGCAAGTGTTGAAATAATAACTCACAGATTTCAAAAGGCAGTTGCTGTATCAGATAAAGACACCAGATATAATTCCATTAAAGGCACCACACTGGTTGTTTATGGGAAACTCTTAACCTGAACTGACATTTTGATCAGATTCCACACAGGTATGCGTGAATGTGTATTAGTATTATCCTGGATTTCAATGGAGAGTTTTAGTGTCTCCTGCTCACCCCCCAAACTGCAGCTGGCAGATCGTTGACTGCAGTGCTCCAGTCCAACACTTTAGCGTATACTATGTTGAGTCATAGTAGGCTCCATGCCAACACTTTAGCATACACTATGTTGAATGATACACTATATGGCCAAAAGTCAGTGGACACCTGACCATCACACCTATATGAGCTTGCTGGACATGCCATTCTAAAACCATGGGCATTAATATGGAGTTGGACCCCCTTTGCAGCTATAACAGCCGCCACTCTTCTGGGAAGGCTTTCCACAAGCTTTTGGAGTGTGAGGGAATTTGTGCCCATTCAACCAAAAGAGCATTTGTGAGGTCAGGCAGTGATGTTGGACGAGAGGGCCTGGCTTGCAATCGGTGTTCTAATTCCTCCCAAAGGTGATCAATGGGGTTGAGGTCAGGGCTCTGTGCAGGCCAATCAAGTTTCTCCACACCAAACTCGTCTAACCATGTCTTTATGGACCTGGCTTTGTGCACAGGGGCACAGTCATGCTGGAACAGCAAAGGGCCTTCCCCAAACTGTTGCCACAAAGTTGGAAGCGCCCAATTGGCTAAAATGTCTCCGTATCCTGTAGCATTAAGATTACCCTTCACTGGAACTAAGGGGCCAAGCCCAAACCCTGAAAAACAGCCCCAGACCATTATCCCTCCTCCACCAAACTTCACAGTAGGCACTATGCATTCCGGTAGGTAGCGTTCTCCTGGCATCCGCCAAACCCAGATTTGTCCATCAGACTGCCAGATGGTGAAGCGTGATTCAT
>OOFE01048349.1:0-10570 GCA_900323365.1 Monocentris japonica
GTGTGTGTGTGTGTGTGTTTGTGTGTGTGTCTTTGTTGTCTGTGACGCGGTAGACGTAACAGACACAGCACCTTGCCTTATAAGACACCCGCTGTTGTTGGTGACCTTTGACCTTAACCAAACCTTGACCCTGGCAGAAGGCAGCTGATTTACCCTACAAAGACAGATGACACGGCAGAGTTTGACCCCAATGCTGAACTCCCACCCCCAACCCTCCAGTCTCAACCCAAACCCCATCTGAAGCCAAACACAACCTGCCCCGTCGACACATATGCAAACATGTAGACAATGAGGCAGGGGAAGCGCTGCCCTCATCCATCAAAAGCAGCAGAAAACCAATACTATGAAATAATACACACATGCAAGTAAAGGCACTACTACTGTGATGCTAATGTGTTCAGTTATACTCATTATTTATGGGCAGAAAAAGACACTAAATCATGGTTGGGTGTTTGGTGCACTAATGAAGACACGATGATAGAAGGAAGTATGCACCACATAGAAAACGATTATTTACTTGATTTACTGTAATTCCATATTCTGCAACTTTTGGTTGGATTTTACTTTTTCCACTTTAGAAACAAAAAAACATACACTGCATTGTGTCGATGTTGCAGAAATCACATCATTATCTTCCCTGAAGATGTAAATAAATAAGGCACTATTTGTGGCAATGCAGGTGTGCAGTGTGGCCTTCAGCAGATATGGGCTTTGGCAAATGGAACAAAATGCAATATAACACAGGCCACAATAGGGAATAAGTATAATGACAAAATATTTTTGGTCAAATTCTCCATATACATTGCCTTCAGTTTTTTTCAGTGCATCATTAAGTTAGGAATTATAGAACAGAATAAAATAGTGAAAGGTCAGAACTAATCTCATGTAATTCACCTCAAAGCAATTCAGACAAATAATCAAATACTATCTATTTTACTTGCTTTATCTCATCAATCATTTAGTTTCATTTCCTGAAACATCAATCATGACACTTGTGAAAAGATTTCTGAGGGTGTAAATAATATTTGACTTTTTCAGTTCATTTATTTCCCTTTCAATCAAAAGAAGATTAATTTCATTTCAATATCCATCATGCACATTAACTACATATAGTATCTGGATGTATTTCTGTATCTGAATCATGTGAAGTAAATGTCTGGCCCCTGCACTGTTTATGTGTTTCTAACAGATGGTGTGTGTGTGTGTGTGTGTGTGTGTGTGTGTGTGTGTGTCTGCATGCGTGCGTGCGTGGCATAAGCACCTTGTGGCTCTTTGGTGCATCATGCCAACTGCTATCGGCCTACCACATAGCACCTATGCTGTTCGTCCTCTCAATTTCAGACTTTTATTGTTTTCTTCACAGAAACACAAATAACTTGTGCTAAACACTTACTTCAGTCAAAAAACATATTTGTTGTATAAGTTTTGTATAATGGCCAAATAAAACAACAATATATCTCTTCATGTTGAGTGACTGCATATCATAATTTGATGGAAACATCTTTCTCAATATTTTAGTAGTTAGTGCTTCCAAGCGTGAGTGTAGCTCCGCTTATACACTTTGATTTATTTCCCATTTCTGTCTTCCTTTTCAGTATTTATTTCCTCTGAAGACATTCTCTTTCTTTCACCCACCCCTCTTATTTCTAACTGTACATAGCTTCCATCAAAATGGCTGGACTGCATCTAGACCTCACATATTTGAGTGATTATACGACACTGTTAGGGTCCTGTTTGCTGCTGCTCAATGTGGAATGACAGGGAAAATGATGTTGTCTGATCCTTTGGTGCACTTGTTCAGTGATATTTAATATCTGTCCTAACAAGGCTTGTAGAAATGACTCCACAAGAGGTTTGACATTTTCAGATCATTTTTCCAACAAGAGCTGTGGAGAAGGAAAAGAGAAAAAGAGAGAGAAAGAAAGATGAATAGATAGATATAGATAGATAGATAGATAAAAGAGAGAAAGAGAGAGAAAGAAGGAGAAAATTCCCTCTGGAGCACATTTCTCTGGTAATCCTGCACAGATTGGGCTTCAAAGTTATCTCAGCAAACTTTCTAGATTCATTGAAAATGTGATTGAAACGACAAAAAGGGAACGAGAGACGAGCAAGTGAGTGTGCAAGGGAGACCCTTTCACGCCTCTGTCAAAGTAGTTTGGAATTCATGAGTGTTTCTTGGGAAAGAAGCGCATAGATTTCATTTCATAAAAGCAGAAAATGCAATACCCAGCTGACGAGCTACAGCACTACAGAATTCTCTTTGGCAACGCTTTGGTACCATCAAGAGCTGACTACAAACAACACAGCAACACTGATTTGACACGTATCATGGGTGTTTTGTAAATACTTGGGATATTTTCCTCCCCCGACATTAGACTATGGTTGCCGCCTGTCACAGTGCCGCTGCTGTGACAAATATTCCAAAGTATCCTTTCTCATAGGTCAAGTGGAAAATATTTCCAACGATTAATATGGGTGGATGAATTAACAAACTCAAATTGTCTCATAGCGCGGTACATTTTCAGAGTAGGAAGCTGTAAGGAAATGACTGGTGTGACGTGGGTTGCTGGATTTGCCGTCCAGCAAATACAACCACCCTGTCACTTGTGTCCTTCCTTTCTTTTAAACTCTGGGGCTTAGCACCTGGAGGCTCCCCATTGGCCAGCCGACACCCACACTCACGCTTAATGGGTATCAGCCTTGCCAGTACAGCTCATATGGAGAGGGGAGATAGACACACCCATGAGTAGACGACACAGACAAACTATTAGTGATACAACCAATCCAGCGACCCACGTCACACTACAGTCATTTCCTTACAAAGCAATAAAAGAATTTGCTGTTGTTTGGAGTTTGTGTGTCGACATGCGTGTGTGTGAGCATGCACATAACCTAGTGCATGTGCATTTAACTCTTGCTTCAAGTTTCTCTTTTCCACTCCCTCTTCCCTCTCTTCTCTGTATGCAGAGTCTGTCTCGGGGGTTCTCCTGTCATGCTGCTGCTCAAGGAGTCAGAGGTAGGCTGGAGGTGGGAGCAGTGGGCTGGGTGACAGGGCAGCCTCCACGCCCAGACAGACACAACCTCTCCTGGGCTGATGGTACCAACATCCTTGCTGCCGGAGACATGCACAGGTGAGCCTTGTCTGAAACTGCCACTCCAACTACTGATTGTCTGTCAATGTCAGAGTGTGTGTGCATGTGTGTGTATGCGTGTGGGTCTGCGTGTGTCCCGCTCCATTGTGTATCCGCAAGCTTGCATCTATGTTACCAACATAAGGGTAGAATCCCACATATCTACCAAGATGGAGTGCTCCACCAAGGCATGTATTTCCCATAGCCATAGTCTGTTCATAAAAATAATCAACCTCTCTAATATATCTCCAGTGAATGAATGGCGGAGATGTAGGTGAGGTGTCAGGGGTGAATGGCAGAGAGGGGAGGAGAGTGGGGTCACCGTAAGGAAAGGAGGCTACAATGCCGCGGGGTCTTGGCATCGCCTCCTTATAACGACATTACAGTGGAAAGAACAAGCGGCAATGAGCGACACCGTCATTAACCTCTGGCTGGGCTATAAATCAACAGCAGTTCACGCAAATTAGCCCAATTCCCCTCGATCTGCCTCCAAAGGCCCTCGCTAGGCCTGCTCTATGATAAATCACATACAGGGGGAAGGGGAGAAGAGGGAAGGACACATATGCACACACACACATATACACACACACATGCAGAAAGAGAGCGCAGACACTTTTATTGGTAGTGTTTTACAGTGACTCATATAAGCTAAAGGAATTTCATTTTTCAGGCTTGCCCCTGGTGATTCATACGTATTTTCATCATGGCTGCTTATTATAGGTACCACTTGATACTGTCTAGGGGCTCAAAGAAATTAATGTTACTTGTACCTATGCTATAGAACAATATAGAGAGGAGAGGAGAGGAGAGGAGAGGAGAGGAAACTAGAGGAAAGGAGAGGAGAGGAGAGGAGAGGAAACTAGAGGAAACAAGGAGAGGAGAGAAGAGTTAAACAGAGCAGAACAGAGCAGGAGATGCTTTCAGAATGAAGATGACACAGGTTATGCAATTTCAGATTATTATTCTGCACAGTGTAGCCCTGGGGATGCATTTGATGTAAATATGAAACAATATTACTCTTTCTCAAACCAAACACAGAATGAGTTCTACAGATACAGAAAATAACATTGGTTACAAATAGATAATCCTCCCTTGGTAAAACAAAATATATTCCGGCTTTAAGATAAAATCCATTTTGCACCAAGATAAAGTTTAAGATAAATATAGTTTTGCACTAGCCTGCAGAAACATTATTAGATGCGCTGCATTGTGATACATAGCATTATTAGTTGTTAATATTCTCGCCTTTTTCTGAAATATTTGAATCATATTTAGATTGGCCTGTTGGAGAACTGTGAATGTGTGTGCTCATGTTTCTATCCTTACAGGGCTGAGTGCTGAGAGGGATGGACAGCTGCCGTCTCTCCGCAGTCGGTCGTAGGAGAGAGGACATATTGCACGTCACTCGGAAAGGTAACAAATATGGCAGTATGTCCCAGCCATCTGTCACTGGGGCTCCACGCGTCCACGCAGACAAAGGACAGCCAAGCCGCCGAGACAGCAACAAGGCCCCAGCCTGCTATTGTCCTGCAGGCCTGTGGGTAAACCTAGGCCCCTTATCATCACAATCCACCGCCTGCTGCAGAGGTGTAGCCTGCCTGGCTAACAGCAGCATTGTTCACTGCACACACTCACCCAAGAGGCCAAACAGACTACGGGATGTAGTTAAAAGAGAGCTTTCAGAAATTCAGAATTCAGCATACAACTGAATTCTAACAACAATAATAATACAATTGAAAATCCAAAAAGTCATACTCAATTTTGTGCAATTTTTTTCGATATCGAGTCCCAGATTTCAACACTTCTCTTTGCCCTTTTAATCTCTTGAATAACCCCTTACACACACACACACACACACACACACACACACACACACACATACATACACTCATGCACACACACAGCTTCATCCGGTGCAGGCTCCTTCAGATAAGGTTCTGGGCTCAGTGGAGAGGGTCGATTTTCCATTATGGAATTTTATAATAAATATAAACTGTCACAGCAATCAAAGCATTACATAAGGCTCCCTTACAGCAAAGCTGAGACCTCTGTTTTCATCCGCAACGTCGTCCCAATCCCAAAATAATCATCCACAATCCTCCCAAACATTGCAAACCGTCCAAGAGTCCCATCTTTCCCGTCATCTCTCCTTCAGAAGAAAGAGAAAAAAAAGGAAAGATGAGGAAGGTCAACTATGTGTCAGAGGCAGATAAAGACGGATAGAGGAAAGAAGAGATCGATTGAGAAATCTTGAAACCTTCACAGATTTACTTCTGAAAAGAAAACAGCAGGATAAAGTACTCCCTGGCTCTTGATAAATTCTCAAGTTTCTGGGTTTTTCTTTTCATCAGTAGGAATAATGAATGCCATTTTCTGTGTGAAAATGCTTGTGTTTGCAAGGAAATTGTTTCAGCAGTGTGCATTCAGATGTCTGTATGATGTATGTGGTTCTGTGTAATATTCTTTTTGTGTCTGTGTGCAAAAGTGCAAAAGACGCCTCACATATTCCTTATTTAGACAGCATCATGAAGCAATGTGTGAGATTACACCATCTAATCCGTGTGTAATCCAAGCAAAAAAGGGACACATTGGTTAAAATAAAAAATTTAAAAACATTTCTGGGATTAGTCTGTGTCTGAAATGCGAATGTGCGCTGAGCCTCACCCTGCTTGGAGGGAAGGGTGAGGTGCATCTGGGGGTTACAGCTGAAGGGACCACAGACGCTGTGGAGGTCAAGGTCTGACCCCTCAGATCCCCACGCCCTGTGTGAGAGGAGGGTCCTCCACCTTTTGAACAAGGGGTTCCAATCAGGCAGATTGGTGTTGGGGCCCCATTTGACACAAGGGGCCCACCATTGCCCCAAATCCTGGTGGGCCAACTGGCAGCCTCTCAGGAAACCCATTTCAATCACCATGAGAGCTTTGGCTTGCTTCCCTTCATCCTATTCTTTAATGGACTATGCATGTACCAACTCATGCAAATAACTTACGGCAAGGTCCTTTCCATTTAATAGCGTTGTACTTCACAATGTTTACTTAGTGTGTGTGTGTGTGTTTGTGTATGTGTGTCAGAATGTGCACGAGTGTGTCTTAGTGTGTACAATTAGCTATAAAAGATGCCAGCGACAGAAACAGACAGAAACAAAGTGTTCAAAAACTGCTGAGGCAATCTCTGTTGACATTACATGAACAGGAGCAATATCTATAACCTCCCAAAGCACGCACTAGAAGTTGGAGTTAAGGCACAAGCGCTATTTGCTTTCTCTGCTGAGGTTCGTCTCCTTATGCAATAGTCTCCTGGATGCTGAGACAGGGAGAGAATACAAAATTGGGCACCCATCCTTGTGGAGGGAACACACAGCAGCTGAGCTATCCTGAGAGGAAATACAGCAGCCGGAGAGAAGAGATGGGAGGGTGGCAGAGGGTGTGTGTATGAGTAATACAAAGTCACTCAAAAGAAGAGAGAGGAGAAAAGTTGTGCTTCAAATGATAAATTGAGGTTAGTAAGGAGAGTGTGTGTGTGTGTGTGTGTGTTTGTGATGCAGGAGACTCCCTGATCATAACCCAATATGATGTGCCACCCTCCCTTCCCTTGTTTCATAACATCTTGTTCTCTGCGATAAATGTCTCTGAAGGCTAACTCTTTTATCCAGAACCTCTCTCTATATATACAGTACACTTACTTGCTTTCTGCACTAAGAGTAACAGCTGCACTGCTGTTACTAGGAAATGAAGAAATGTGCTTTTACTTTTGTTTCAAGACTAAAGGTGAACGGTATTAATAATTGATGACCGTTCCTTACTGTCAATAAATCAGCTTATTCCTGTACTTTGTGAGAGAGGAAAAGAACAAAAGGGACAGCATGCGAGAGTCTCACAGCGGTGAAAAGCATAATAAATGACTCAACAATAATAAGTACAACAATAATACCTCGATCCATTGACAAGTAGCATTTTCCTGTGAATTGTTTTCAACGCCATGGCCTTCAAACGCCAAATTCAGCCTCAGCGACTTGAAGTGAGACACTTGAAACTATGAAACTTCAATATGGTGCAGTCATTTTGTGCAAACTGAGCAGTATATAATTAAACAAAGCAAAAGTTGTATTACTGTGAAAATGTAACTTTCAGTATAAATCTTCACACCTTAGCTGCGATTTTAATCTCCCATAATCTTCTATATGTGCAAATGAGTTTCGACGATGTCACACGACCAGAGAATTTACTTTGCGGTTCATCTATAGTATGTATGGACTGCTGTGCTATAGTGATGTATACTACAATATATGTAGCATTTTATAATAAAGTGCACTGCTGTATAAACAGTGCTTCTACGTATGTATGTAATATGCTATAAGATATGTTTGCTAGTGTTGCAGTTACTAACATTAACCAGCAAAGCTAAACATGTACTGTAGTTGTACTGGCAGCTGATCAACTAGGGGGCCAGATCAATAAATCAATAATTAATTTGTCATCACCACAAATGCACCGTGGGACTGTACAGAATCTGTACTTGTTACCTTGTTACCAGCAGGAGAATATGAACAGAAGTAGCACAACGGTGGCTTTGTATGTATTTAACCTATCTGGCACATAGAAGTGAGAACGGAAGCAAGAGAAAACCTGGCAACAGTTTGAGATTTTTATCAGATCCTATTATGAAGAGACGGAGAGAACTTCCTGTCGCTCTCCCCAGGTTAAGAGTCCATTTGTTGGGGATGAGCTCTGGGATTACTTGCTCCAGGGACTGTTTCCCAGGCCCCAAGAGACTTTTAGCAACTGGTTAATCTTCCATGGTTAAATAAGTGGAGAACATATCAAAGTGCCTCCTCAACCTTATTTAGGTGTGTGTGTGTGTGTGTGTGTGTGTGTGTGTGTGTCCATCCAGTGTCTCTGATTAGTATGCTTGGACCATGAGGCTACACTGACAGTGGGGCCTCTGAGAGTAGCAGGGCCATGAATTCTTTAGCATGAGGCTGCATGTACACTTGCTCTCACCATGCCTGAGAGGACAAGTCCAGTCAATAGGAGACAGGAGACAGTGAGAGAGACACACACACACACGCACACACAAACACACCCCTTCATCTGGTACATTCTCCTATGCCTGCCAGCCTACTGAGTTAACCAAACGTCCTCTGGCCTACATGCAAACACAGTCTGCATTTAACCATCTCATCAAAACACTCAACACATTTCCCTCTGACTCACAGTAGAGGAGGCGCATAGTCTATGTCCATGCGCACACACACACACACACACACACACACACACACATACACACAGACACTCACACAAACACATGCACAAACACATGCAAAAAATCTGAGGGAATTTTCAATCTCTTCTTCTCCCTTTCTCTCTCTTTCTGCCTGTGGAGAATGTTGGCCAGGAATCAGGGAGAAGAGCAGGGTTGCTAGGCGACAGGTTGTGGTTGCCATGGTGAATTGAAGTGGAACAGCTGGTCCAATCAGCATAAAGTGCGGGCAGGCGGGGGCAGAGCCAGAGAGGCTCATGCCAACACAGACAGACAGGAAGGAGAGGCTGCTGAGGCATGCAGGATGGAAAGAAGAGGAGGCGGGAAGAGGAGAGGAGAGGAGAGGACGATTAAGCAGGTGGATAAGACATATAATAATAAGAGGATACCAAAAAATGAGGGAGGAGGAAATAGAGGCAGAAAGACAGGAATAGGCTAAAGCAGACAAGACATGGCTGGTCAGATAAACAGAGTTGAACCAAGGGTAGGGGAGAAGTTGTAGCTGGCAAATAGGGGGAAGAGGAAGAGAAACTAGATTGGGATTAGTTCAGGGATATACAATCATTGATAAATTCATGAAGTCAGGGATTTCTTTTCTTCTGCATCTTTGATGAAACTGGATCAAGGCCTGACTAATTAGTACACAACAGATAAAAGAATATTGTTCCCATCAGAGCAGTAACAAACCCACATCGTCAAGTTGATTTTAACTCACTTGACAGACATATTAAAACCAAAACCTGATATAAAATGATACAATACAGAATAGAATACAAAAAACAACGGGACCATAACAGTTAGATACAGCTAATGACAATGTGATAACATGGTGATAATGATAATGGAGTTGGAAAATGTGTGTGTGTGTTGGAAGCATGGGTTTCATGGGCCATAATTCATTGAGTTCCTTGTCCATGATTCTTTGTCCGTCATCTGTGGTGTGCAACGGGACATTTTTCAACAGTGCTTGCAGGAGTTGGGGTCTGGGTTAGTGCGGTGAAAAGTTCTATGTGGCTCAGTCCATCCTTCAAGCGTTGTTAAAAGCCCTGGGAGATGGATAGGATAGGTGGCAGCCACTGGCAGACAGGTTGAAGACACAAGTCTCCAGGAGGACATACAAGGATACAACAAAGCAGGTGAGATTAGAATGATGCTAGCAGTACTGAGTACAAAGATGCATTCACAAATATACAATATTTGATGTTCAAACAGGAATTGAATGATAAATCTGCAGTGTGGAGCAATAGAAAATCTGACTGACTGACTTGACATACTTCTTAGGAAATAATTATCAATGTGGGGTCCCTGTGTTCCCTCTAACAAGCGCCTCTTCCTCCTTTGGTGTATTCTAAGGCCCTTTAAGGTTGTTACCTTCTGTCAGCCACACAAGCAAACCTGAAGCTTCTTCCCATCTACCTCTGAACTAGCGGCTTCCACCATGTTTTCCCTGCTCGTAGTCAAATCCATTCCAGAGTCAATAGCCGTGAAAACCAAAGTCATCTTCCACTCTCGCAGACTCTAGGGGTGTTTTTCTAGTAATTGTCTTAGTAGCAAAGTAGGGTGTAACCAAAAGGCCTATCTAGCCTTGACTACTGCAACCCCTTGCCGCCCCGATGGGTCTATTTGTTCCTGTCAGCTGTCTTTCCATACTGTCACTAGGTCTTTCCCTAGTTGTCAGCTGCACTATTCACAAGTCACTAGCCTGAGCTAGCTGTAGCATTCATTAATACACAGAACAAGATGTTACTACCCCTTGTGCCATAAACCTACCTACCCTAGCCAACAGTGGTATGCGGCACGTCATTGGGGTTATCAAGTGGGCACCTTCCTTCACCGATGTTTTGTTAAGTTAGGCCCACGACACCTCAAGAAGACTTAACTGTGTATTCCAGCATCCTGGAAACTCCCCCCTCTATGCCACCAGCTCACAACTCCCTTTTACCCTTGCCATCTAATGCCTGCCATAAACCTAGCATTAACCTAGCCTTGGGTAGCCTTGATCCTAGCCTTGACCTAGCATTAGCATTAGCCTCACTATACCAGTAGAAGCCTTTCTAACTGATACATCAACACAGCTAGACAACACAGCTAAACAGTGTATGTGAGCGCAAAGGGAGGGGCTGATTCGAACCCTGTTTAGGGTAAGGGGTGGGGGTTGGGGTGGGATAACCCTGATA